>NAJN01000081.1:0-39384 GCA_005059845.1 Cryomyces minteri | reverse complement strand
AGCTCGGTTATCAAAGCACGTATGGCTTGGAAGTCGTTCTGCGTGTAAGAGTACCCTTCCCATGTCCGAATCAGAACTGCTGTGCGGCTCTTGAGAGAGTCAGTGAAGAGCATCTCAACAATCTCGTAAATAATGCGCAAAACAGAATTCAGAACAAAGCCATCAGACAGTGCACTACAGGTACAGGATGTCAAGAAAGAAGAGTACTCTTGGTATGCAAGACGGCTTGGTTTACTGACCTTGTATTCCGGCCCACTACTTTCTCCCTTACTGATCGTTGATTGCACGTCCTCCTTCGTCAAGCCTCTCCTCGGGGCCAACACGATCTTAAACCTCGCATCCGGTTCATACCGGTCCTTGTTAATTAGAAGGCACTCGTTCTGCAACTCTCCCCACCGGACATTGCTCCAATCTATCTTCGCCCTCGGGTTGCTCCAACCTGGTATCTCTTCTTGGTCGTCTCCAAGGCCGTACGGTCCATATCGAGAGTACCGGTCAAAACAAATACCCTCATCTAGTCCTACGGCTTCTGCAGAACCTACGGATGGCGAAGGGAAACCAGTCGGAAGACCCTGGTAGGTCTGAATTATATCATCTCGACTCTCGTTGAGAAACTTTCCCCTAGCGCCTTTGCAAGTAACGTGTTCGCCCTTCCATTGCTTCCTCCATGTTCCCGTATTATACTCAGGGTACGGCAGGTACGATAGGGGAGAAGTGACCGGTTGGTCCTTCAGTTGCTTGATTCGATTGCTCAGGTAGTATCCGTTCTCCCTAGTCTTGATGTCAATGAACGCCCACACATGTTCGCCCAATATACTGGTGGAACTCCTACTGTTCGAAAGCTTCCCACCGGTTGGGGTCATAGTCTGTATTTGTGTAGTCCGCATAAGGCGGGTGGTGGTAAGGCTGGTCAGTTGGACGATCCCATTGTATCAGTCCCTTGATAAGAGCTTGCAATTCTGCCTTCGTCTTGCGTGGGAGAGCTGTGAGTTGAGGATTTGTCGTCTTGTTGTGTGTCACAAGCAGTAATGGCGAAGTAGCCGTTGGTGAAGATCTAGCTCCTGAATGTGCCGACTGGACGTTTGTGGCAGAAGTTTTCTCTTGCAAAGTCTCGAATGGATGGAGCCATGGCGTCTCTGCTGACGGGACGGCTACGTCGAGTGGTGAAGGTCGTTCAACGGAAGCTTCATTTGGCAGCTTCTGCTCATCCGAGGGGCGATCAGACGTGGGAGAATCGTATTGCGGAACGTGTTGTGAGTATCTAGAGTTTCGTATCGAAACAAGAGAGGTGAGGAAAAGAAACAGCGCCAGCAGCGACAGCCTCCGCGCCGATGCAAAGCGTCCGAGCATCCCCGGAAAGAGGTCACAGCTACGACAAGGAAAAGGCTGTCAGAGGCGTTCGCGGTCGTACATCGTCATAGTATCTAGGTCTTAGCAAGAGCGAGTGAGAGGAGGCCCTGCTCAGGCTATGAGAGACCACATAAGGCCATATTGGCGTCGAATCGAAACGTAGTGGTGGAAGACCGATCTGCGACGTTTGCTCCGTTTGCAGCGTTAGTTTCCGCTAGTCGAAGCTCGATCCAACGGCTGCCTTGCGGGTGGCTGCATGATTTCTGAACGTCGAGCGGGGGTCACAAAAGACGTCCAAAGCAGTGCCAAAAAAGCTGCAACAACCGCGTAACTCCCAAAAGGGTTTCTAAACAGATAAGACATCGTTTTGGGACATGCACTCTGCTATAAAAGCGGAAGGTCGTGCCCGGAATCGAACCGGGGTCGCCGGAACATGCCGTATGACGTCAGAATCCGAAATGCTGACCGCTACACTACACAACCGTTGATGGGAATATTCCTACACTTATATAAATATATACAATATCAAATGGAGCTATTACTAAGTAAAGTGGAGCTAATCGTTTCTTGCTAAGATAAGATCTTGATGTATAAGTTCCGGTAAGTCGTCTTAGCACAATCAGGCCTTGGATCGACTCAGGATGCACATTTAGTCCATTTCAGATCGACACACAGTTGGTCAATGATGCAGCAGATGCTAATAAAGTCCAACATCACGAATCCGGGTACGACCTGGAGACATCATCGTTTTTGGCTCACCGCGGCGACCTCCAAAGTCTTGCCGGATTGCTGTCTCACTCGCTAGTATGATTGAGGATGAACAAGGATGGATCTCTACTTCTATAGAGGACGAGAATTTGAGCTACAGTACATCATACAAAGGACGTAGTAGAGCTATTCGGGCTAGTACTCGTCAACATCAAATCGCCCCGCAGTTCACCCCGTAGCTCTACCATTTGTTTTGTCAACCGCGTGGTGTCCACAACAGATACCTCCAGTCAGAGAGATCAACGCCCTCGTCGGATACCCTTGTCTGGTCCTAAGCATTGTCCGAATCCTAATCGGCGGCAGCCTTCGTGCGGCTAGTAACGAGGTCCGATACGCGGTCTGCACTAAGGTGTTGCGACAACGTCAAAGTCGTGAGTTAGCACCCGAGCTTGGATTGCGGGTCGAAGCGACCTGGTGTAGACTTGGGTGCAAGATGCGTTCTGGAGCAAGCCCAAGACACACTGGTTGCTCTGTAGCCCGTCATGTTGTGCTGTTATATCCGCAGTCCTGTAGACACGCAATTTCTAGCTCTCTCATAACGAATGTTGCTGACATGATCTGTCGACGGTCGGGAAAGCGCTCCAAATGACGACGTCCAATGCAAAAGCTCCACGGTATGGATGTTGTCTCTTCTTTGTCCAGGTTCCATCAGTGTTTGAGTCGACGCGTTGATCGGTGCAGTGCGGGTAGGTAGTCAGACTTGGCGCCATCCTGAGACTGGTCTTCCGCAGGCAATCGAGGAGCGTCCAAGTTCGTCACGTTCGAGCTGAGTATGCTGTTCGCGTCGGCTGCGAATTTCCTGTCAGACTTCTGTGTGGTATCGGAGTCTGGAGCTTAGGGATAGTGTGGAAGCCCTTTCTGAGTTCGGTGGAAGTCCACGGTTAATTCTCTACTGTTCTCCAGCAGGTCCTCATCCATCCATCCGTTATACTGTGATCTCTAGTCTGTCCATTTGACCAGGTACTCAACGATCTGTCTCTTTCTCCGGCCATTGCCTAGTGACCGAAGTCGTCAATTGATGATGCGCTTGATTTCGAACGACTGCCAGTCGTCGGATCCACGTCTACTGCCATAGCTGGAGTTTGCAGTCATCCGTCCTCTCGAACTCGTCCAGGAGCTGCTCTCGTTGTTTTGGTCTAACTTTGGCTGCGAGAGGCGATTGCATGGGCTCTCGTAGGTTACTGGAGTCGAGTAGGAAGTGCGTTGTAGCCTCAGACCATCAATCTTTGCCCCCGGTAGTGATGTTCTTGTTACACTCTCCCCTTTGCGAGTCTCTCACATTTCAAACGCTGCTCTTTGCGCTTTCAGCCATCAGCTTCTAACGCCGCTGATAGGTTGCGTGCTCGTTCATACAAAGAACGTAGATCGTAGGAGTTTCGATCAACTGTAATTCGACATCTGAGAGTCTTCAAACGATAGTTTTCAAGCCCGCAAAATGCTTGTGTCGTTGTAGACAGTCTTGTTGCTCGTGAGATGCACAAGGTCTTCGATGTCTAAGCTTGTGGTACTCGTACTCCTTCCCGACGGCTCTCGTGAGGGAAAGCAATCCCTTCTGCTTAACCCGAACCTCAGTTGGCCCCAATGTCACTTCGCCATCGTTCACTTTCCACGTGCGGGAATTAGGAAGGTACGCTAGTCTCCTATTCCAACGCGTCAATTTTCTCTTCTTGACCTACAACATTCAACCCCTTCACATCGCGGCAAAAATGACGCGGACTATACCACCCAACATCAATACCACATCAACGAGGAGATGGATGTGGCCCGCGGCACCTGACTACTCCTTGTATCGCAAATGATGCTGCTTGAACCACCGACTACTGCCTGGAGTCTACAATATCCTTTCTACTACTGGCCATAGCTTGAGTCAAACATGCTCGTTACAGTTGAACGTGCTCCTTACATAAAACCAAGGGAGCTAACACGGCTGCGTGGCACTCTGTCTCTTTTTGCTTGATCTGTTGCCGGGATGCGTCGTCATGCGATCCACCTGCGCCTTTCATCTCCTCATGCATTTGTGTCTCTTCCACCTATATCTGCAGCTCATACTACTGGCTATCGACTAAGTCGAACGTGCTCGTTGCATTCGAACGTGCTCATTGCATGGCCCGATACTGACGTACGACGCAAGCCGCTCTCTCGTGCCTGCAAGTTGTTCATTACCACTTACGTATAAGAGGGAGGCGGCTACAGGTCCCTGGTCATGGCAGTTGAGGTACTTGTGCGGTGGAAACGATAGCTAGTAGCAGAAGCAGTATAAGTTCTACTCACTGCCGCTCTTGTAGCTGGCTACCGCTCGAGACATGCGAGCGCCACTGCTACACGATACAGCTCCTAGATCTTGGGCAAACAGCCCGCGTAGTGCACGAGGAGACGCTCGTGCCGAAGTGATTGTGACAGTGCACCCTCGTTCCTCGCCCAAGGTTCGTCGTGGGAGATGTAGATCATATACATTGGTGAGCAGGAAAGAACTTAGCTCAGCCACAAGGTGTGAATTGATGCAGTAGGATGTGGGTACAGATTGTGGAGCGTGGGCCTGGCGGCTCCAGTTTTGAGCGCCTTGTAAAGGACTGCGTGACTCACCGTGAATCCGTCACAGAGCCGAGCGGCTGTGAAATGTCTCTGCCTCGCTGGTCCCGATTCGGCTCCACGTGACGCCCTGTCAGTCCGAATCCTCACTCCACAGTTCCGGCTCGCAACTCAAGCGTGGTGCCTTGTCTACCTCACGGCACCACAGCCGCTGATCTCCAGTCCTGGAGCCTATCTCTTGACCCCTACTACAACCAGGTTCCTCGGACTCTGTGTGTACTCGAATACCGGCTCAACCCAGGCCGCTCTGACCTCCGGTTGCTCCTTTAGGAAGAGATACCTATCGACGACAACCACGGCTTCGATGACGCCAGCGCTGAAAGCCATAAGACTCCACATTATGCTGAGCTCCTTTTTTCGCTCCTGGTACCGATGCTCGTAGTCCTGAATATCCGCGTCACCAACACTACTGAGGCGCTGCTGGATGAGCACACCACGCTCGGAGTCCTGTGTTGAGAGTTTGGCAATGGCGCCGCGGACGTAGGATGTGAAGGAGTCGTAGCAGGACTTGCGGAGGGAGCCGATGATGAGGGGTTGTGTGCCACTGTTGCCAGTGCTGTTCTTCTGGCCACTGCCATTGTCGTCGTCGACTTTTGGCGCGTCGACAACGCCGTAGTCGAGAAAGATCCTTTGCAGCAGAGCGCGGAAGAAGTGGCGCTTGAAGAACGCCTCGCTATCTTTCTCGCCCCAGTTCTGCGGTGCTTGGACAGCCATCATGCGGGCTGTGATGTTCAACCTGATGCCTTCTTCTTTATTGCTGGTTTTGTAGTTACAGAGGCGATCAGACATCGGAAATCCGTGCGGATCGCAGGCAGTAGATGTTTCGACGAGTCTTGGGTGGTTCGGACGTAGGGTGGGGAGTTTGTAAGATGCAGGACCTAGACGCTCGGTCATGAGGTTGTAGCAGCAGCCGACTAGCGCGACAGATTGCACGGAGGGATTTTGGAGGAGGGACCGAATACCGTGGTGGACGAGATTACCGCAGGAGTGGAGGGATATAACCATGAGGCGAAGCTCGGTGTCCCGATCGGCTGTCAGTGGCTTTCCCTTGAGGAGTGGGTCTAGCTGCTGTGTCCCTACGCTGTTGGCATACGCCTTTGCTGCTGTATCGAGGTTGGGGACGATCTGTTTGATGACAGATTCCAGGTTTCCGTCTTCGATTCGGTGTTCGACGTATTGGATGCTTCCTCGACCCTCCACAAAAGGTTGCACGATAGCTCTTCCCGATTCAATATGTGCGATGAACTTATCCGCGTCTTCATGAATCTGTAGAGCAGTCTTCCGCTTGAAGGATGCCTTCTTGTTGGCTGCCTCCATTTCAGCCCGGTACTCTTTCTTGTTGCGCAGTACTTGTTCCTTCACAGCAAGCTTTGCAGTTACGTCGTAGAACTTGGCGCCTTCGATATTGTGCGGCCTACTTTCAATGGCCACTACATGCTTGTCGTAGGGCCTACTCGCGAGAGCTCGGCCTAAGTAGTTCTGGCCAGACCCGAAATCTACGAGATGAGTGATCCGCCGGTCTTGCGAGTCTGCTATGTTTGCAGTCAGCTTGTCTATAAAACGAGCGAAGTGGCTGACTTCGTGTATCTTCTTCACGTTCATTCCCACGGCTACGTGACGTGCTAGAGCTTGTGGACTGGAATCTTCAGCGGCGGCCAAATCTCGCTTCAGGAGATGCATCCGAACGTCACGGATGTATTGAAGCAATCCTGGTGGAGGTGAAGACTGCTCACGCGGAGTCTTTTCTACGGACTCTTCGCCACGCTCGTGCTGGGACAACGCAGAGACATCGAACTGGCTTAAATCCGTTCGCATCAGAAGCTCAAGAGTCTCCATGATATCTTGGGTTTTGAACCACTCGCGCCATGCTTGAGGAAGTACCATTGCGTACAGATCTGGCGATCTCGTGAAGAAATCTAGAATGTGGACTCCACCACAAAGAGTTTGCAAAAGCTCTGAGGATGTAGCGAAGTCCAGTAGAGAGTTTACATAGTCTTCCGCATTCGTAAAAGCATCCGATAGCGGAAGAGGCTTCTCGGATCCCATTGTTGCTGGAATCCCAGCCAACTGAAGGGTCCTACTTTGCCCAACTCATCTGCAGGTCTTGGTCCTTGCTCTTGAATTAACTCAGAGCTCTCTTGCGTCGGCTTCGAGGTTTTGTTCCGTATTGTGTGCGTTCTCTGAAGCTCCAGATACTCGACGTGAGGAAAGACTTTCGATATCACGTGAGTCGGTGATTCGGTCTCGCAGCACCGACGACAGCTCCATTGGGGATCTCATCTAGCGCGTTCACGACGGCCAAATCAATGCGGTGCTGTAAACAAAGCAGCTCAAATTGCTCGGTAGTTGAACCTCGTGCTGGTTCTCCCAGATGATGTCCTCCAAAAACGACGAGGATCCTTTCCTCCAAGTTCAGGCTGAAGTTCTGTCGGCGCTTCAGGCAACCCGCCCTCTCTTCAGCTCCTATCTCCGCATCCGCTCATCTGCCTCCTCAGCATCGTCCCCGGAACTAATAGAAGCCCGCACCGAGCTCGAATCTACACTTCAGGACCTAAGTACGGACCTCCGCGACCTCGTTGACAGCGTCAAAGCTGTTGAGCATGATCCCTATAAATACGGGCTTGAGATCGATGAAGTGGAGAGGAGAAGACGCCTGGTTGAGGAGGTGGGCGGGGAGGTCGAGGACATGCGAGAGGAGCTACTCAAAACTGTCCACGATGCGCAGAGTAAGGGCAAAGAAAAGATGGGTGCAAACGGAGACGCACTTCCGCATCCAAGCGAGTTTGATGACGAAGAAGAGGGCGGCGATGATTACGCAGCTTTCGAGCAAGAAAGACAGATGGAGCTGGTGCACGAGCAAGATGAGGCCCTTGATGGCGTGTTCCAGACTGTCGGCAATTTGAAGCAGCAAGCAGGCGACATGGGGCGGGAATTAGAAGAACAGGCTGTAATATTGGAAGACGCGGACAACGTAGCCGATCGCGTGGGTGGGAAGCTACAGAATGGAATTAAGAAGGTTGGCTGGGTCATCAAGAAGAACGAAGGTATGCTAGGGCTCCATGTGAACGATTATCTGGAGCTTCAATAACTGATACGACATCCAGACACGTACTCTAGCTGTTGCATAGCTGTTCTCATCTTTGTGCTGATCCTCTTGCTGGTCCTGGTTCTTGTTCTGTGAGGGACTGCATGCGAGCCGCGGGGTTTAGGCCACGAGTTGTACGGCCCTTCAGCTTTGGAAGAGTATACACAAGACTTAACAGGCTGAGTCCACAGAGTGTCGGCATACATGGAAGAAGGGTGTCCGCAAGAGAAGCTGTGCATGAGCAAGTCTTCGGGCACTCGTATGCTCCACCAGAATTGGCATACGCTTTGTTGGCACATCCTTTTCAACAAACCTCACCGGGCGGACAGAGCTACGAATATTCCAGCATGCCGAAGCTGCCTTGCTATGAAGACCCTAAAAGTCGGTTGCGATACAGCTCAGACTTCCGTGGCCACGGAGATTAGTGCCGCACTATCCGTTTGGGTCCTCATACACGAGCAGACCTTCCACGAGTTTCTAGCTACAAGGGCGTCTGTGGCTCTGCTCCGTTGCGATGGTTGCTCAGCATCAGCTGCAATTAAATCCGCTCTGCAGACCTGCTACCGGCTTGCGAAGAAAACAGACAGACCGAGAAAGAGCGCTTCACCTGTTGGAGGGTCCGAACACACTCATTCACCATCGAAGTCCTGTTCTTCTTCCGAACCCCTAGACATTTCCTAGCGACTGCGGATACCACCGCTACTGCGGCTGCTCCTAAGAAGTATAGAGTGATGGCAGGGCTGGGACGTATCCCGGCTCGGGAGACGACATCGGAGCTGAGCTCTGTATGCTCGGCAGTGGCTGTCGTGGAAAGGGGGGTCGCGAACATGGGTCCACCCGCTCTGGTGGCGTTGGCGATCCAGATTACTGTGAAGATGTCAAGGAAGTTCATGGGCATAGTGCGGTATGGCAAGGTGAGCATCTCGGCTTCCGTCATGGAAGCCACGTCCGAAGCTGATGTCGGTCTGGAAGATTCAGTTGACGGCCAGGATTTACCTTCCACATGGTTAGTCAGAAGCGGAGCTCTCGTACGTTGTCCGTCGACAGGCAAGTGGATTATCATATGTGGAGGAAGCCGTAGTGTGTTCAAAGAAGGGAGACTAGCGTGTAGTCATGATGAACGAACCACCAGCACGCTTGACTCACGAAGCTCTTCAGTGGCCGCGTATGCGCTCTTTGCTCCGATGTCACGTTTGCGAGTTGTCGTTGTCATGCTTCTGTCACCTGGTTGATCGCTGTACCATATTCTCAGCCCTATAAGTGCCTTGTACGCCTCGCCGTCTCCTTGACCCAGATAGCAATCCGGCAAGTAAAGATTCGGCGGAGACACCTGCTTTCACACGTCAATCAGTGAGCCTGTACGTCTTTGACGAACCGATGCATCAAAGGACATGGCTGACCTGACTGCCTCTCAGTTTAAACACTTGTCGCGTACCGCGTCCTTGATCACCTTCTACCACCGCAGTACCCCTACTTTCCTTATCACCACAGTCTCATCAGAAAGAACGAAGAACAAGCTAGCCACATCATGACACCCACAGCTACTTACGCGGAGACACTCACCGTCGGCTGGCCCACCGACACCATGCTCACCAGCGTCATCACCAAAGTCAACACCTTCGGCACCGTCGTCACCGTCGTCACAACCAGAACCCTGAACATCCCCTTCGCCCACCTGTCCGCCGGTACGAGCTTGATCGCCTTCCCCACCGGCAACGTCACAGTCGTCCACACCTTCGTGGAGCCAGGCGGCAGCGCCGGCCTCAGTGGTGGCGACGTCGCCGGTATTGCCGTCGGTGTTGCTCTAGGCGTTCCTCTGTTGGGCTCCGCGTGCTACATTGCTTACACCTGGGTCATGTGGTGGTGCGAGCGCCGCGAAGCAAAGAAGACCGCGCTGTTGATGGGGGAGAGCGAGAAGGAGGGCTCTGTTGCTGAGAGTGAGAACGAGCATGGTAAGCTGAATGCTCGCTAAACACAGTGTCGAGCTTGCTGATGGATTTCATAGGACCTGAGGTGGTGCTGGTGGAGAAAGTCTAGGGCATGGGTGCCGTGGGAAGTCAGCAGTCCATGATCGTCCATCCGCAGGCGATGGCATTTTCTTTGTACAACAGATGCTTTTAGTGCATCAATATATCTAAGCGTAGGGGAGTCTCGATGCATGCCAACTCGCTGCGGTAGACTCTACCTAGTGATTGTACGAATACTGTGTGGGGTGGTTGAACATGTCCTTTATCTTCACCATCACAAGACGCAGTCACAGAAGCTGAGATCTGACTTCCTTTCCTCGTCCGCTCGCTTTGTAATCCCCAAAGCGGACGACAGTATTCACCCAGAATACGTCAACCAGCACAAGCAACAGCCAGAAGAGAGACGGAGACCTCACTGTCATCACTCACGTGCTGGCTTTCCTGGGCAAACTGCACGGCGACGAACACGAAGCGCCCGTGCTTCCTCCAACAAAATCAGTCATGAACAGGTACAGTACTACAAGGAGCCCATCGCGGAATCCATCGAGTCCCCTCGTCCACTCACTCCCTGAGCCAAAACAACACCGAACGTCCAACTCGGCTTGACCAGAGTACGTTCGGCAGCGCAACACGCCGCCGAGAGTATGGCTGTCGCCCCTCTCCGTCCCCCTGCCGCGCCCCCCGGTCCCGCTCCTCACGCACGCGAGAACGGCACGTCGAACGCAACAGAAGGAGGCGATGAAGCAACGAGACAGCCCACTCGCCACATCCCCAACAACCAGAAGCGCAAGACGCAGCGCTGAGACCAGGCGGCCTCGCCCTCTCGGCGTCAGTTCCGCGGGGGCGGTCGACCCCAAATGCAGGAGACGACGGGCTCCCCTGCTGGGCTGCGAAGCTGCGAATGCTGCCAACGACCCCGCCGCGTCCCTAGCAACCTCGCGCGTCGCACTCACTCTTACTCGGTCCAGTGGGTCGGGACAAGCGTCGTTGCGGGGCGTCGGTCCACGAAACCGTGCGTATACACACTGGCTCCGGGGGGCCAGGTAGCGCTGATGAGACACTGTGGCATACGTCAATGGCTAGTTCAGGAGTACGTCGTGGCGGAAGAAGTGTGTGCTGTGCTCGGCGATCTCGTCAATTTAGGCAGGCCCTTTGCTGTTGGAGAGGCTTGGTGCGGAAGGCGCGGCGGAGACGGAGCAGGTGAGGGACGGAGGGTTGGGACGCGGATGGATGGAGTGGTGGTTCGTCGGCAGTGGAGCGTTACATTATGTTGACGGTCGTTTGTGGCGCCGTGGCTTTCTGCTGGGCAATGGCATGCACTTGGGGCTCGAAATCTGTTAGGTAGTAGGCCGGAGAGGAGTGTGGCAAAGCACATGCAGCTAGAGTCTGAATGAGGAGGAGGGAATGCGGCTGTGCTGGAAAAGAGTGGTGGTATTCGCCATAAGCATTCACATACACGTACGCCTCGTCCATTGCCCAATAAGTCGACCACCGCAGGAACTCTGACATCAAAATTACAGCCCGTTCAGCCGTACCAGGGCTTTGCCCGTATTCAGTACACGCCTGGGACGAATTGATACGGCACATTGCGCTTGTATTCGGCCCACTGCGCACCATACTGTCGCGGTCGTCAGCAATGTCGAGCACGGCACGCACATCCCGTCCACAACTCACCCGCTTCTCGCAATACGCATCCAGCACCGGAATGCCCCTGGCATTAAAGTCGTACGCAAAGAACGCCGCGACGATGGCGCCCCACGTCCAGCCGGCTGCGGCGACCGCAAAGCCCGTCCGCCATAGGGTGTAGCCGAAGTAGTTGATGTGGCGGGACAGCGCGAACAGGCCGCCCTGGTAGCAGCGGCCCTTGTTGGCCGGGTCCTGCTTGAACCACTTGCGCTGCTGCTCCGACAGCGTCTCGATGATGATGCCCGCGGCGTACAGGCCCGTGCCGACGAGCAGCGGCGTCTGCGGGAAGTGCTCGCCGTTCACGGACGCCGAGGTCAGCGAGCACGTGAAAAGGAGCGTGTTCAGCGAGTTCATAATCGTATTGAGCGCCGACACGCCGACCGCGGTCCCAGGCGGCAGCTCCTCGTTCGAGATGCCCACGAGCCAGTAGTTCTGCTTGACCGCGCTGCCGATGGCCATTGTGAGCAGGACGAGGCGGTATGGCGACAGGCCTAGCTGGTCGATGAAGCTGTTAGTGACGAGCGGCGGGCCCTGTGGCAGCGTCTGCCCGCCCAGCTTGTGAATGATACTGGATCCCACGCCGTGCGCGAGGATCTGGTATTGGAAGAAGGGGTCGAGGGCGCGGAGGCCGAGGAAGAGACCTGTTCCAAGCGGCGAGGGTCGGTATACGCCTCGCTGGATCCTGTCGTTCTTGTCGCGCATGTGCGCGGAGCTGTCTGAGGAACTCATGGCTACGGTGACGCACTTGTCAGTGGGAGGTTGAGTGGAGTGAAGTCGAGCTTCAGCGCTGACAAGAGTCGAGCTTGACATCGAGGGGTCCACGTCAACAGCAACGGAGCTCGGAACGTGCAGGCACCGATGTCGTTCTCCTATTAACAACGTAATGTATGGAGTCACCCTGCTTGCACTCGTTGTCTCGTATGTATTAGATCGTCGTGAAGTGAACTGACACCATAACGACAAGAAAACCCCGCGGTTTGGACATGCCACAATCGTTCCATCGTATGCCACAAAGACCGCATTCAACGTCCGAAACAACGCCCAATCCCCCCTGAAGTGAGATTATCTCCCCAATTCCACGCGCAAAGACACCTTTTCGATCTCATACCATTACGCCTCCTCCACGCCTCTCCACTCACCCATCTTCTCCCACTCCCTCCATCTCATCCACTGCTAATCCCACACCGACCCTCAAACATCGGGTACTCGCCGGGGCCCCTTCCTCCCAATCCCACAATGCACACCTCCCTCCAGCGTCCCCTCAGCAAGCGGCCCCAGTACACCCTAGCCGGCAAGCGCAGGTTCGCGAGCTCGGAGTGCGCGTTGGGTGAGGTCGCGTAGAAGGCTTGGTCGCGCGGGGTCCAGAAGTCGCGGGTTTGGAGGGACAGGGAGGGGCGGCCGAGGGGGATGGCTTTGGTTGTGAGGCGGAGGGCTTGATCTGTATTGGTGTTAGCGTTGTTTGTGCGTGTGTGATTTGGAGGGGCAGGTGTGTTTTGGGGGTCGAGTTAGGGCAGGGTGCATTAGTGAGGGGCCAGAGGGAAGGACGGAAGGATGGACGATGTACGTACGACTGTCGAGGATCTGACATAGCTCCCTCACCGACATGATCTTGAGGGTACGCCTGGGGTGGTCGTAGACGAGGATTTCGCGCGTATCGGACACGTCGAGGTTGTATCTCGCCGCGCTCGCAGAGGCGGTGGAAGCCGTCGAGGCCGTCGCGAGTGCGTTTAAGTGCGACATGAGAACGATCTCGATAGTGGTTGCCGGTAGGAAAGTAGCGACGATAAGGTCGTAATGGTTATGACGGGGTCTTGGTTGGACGAACGAGCTTCAAAACTGGCGATGACGATTCAAAGTGACGTTAAGATCTCCCGTGAGCGAGAGATCTCAAAGTTGTGACAACGAGGTGATTTGGTGAACTACCAGAACAGCTTTAAGCGCGACGTAATAACACCTGCGAAAATTCCACGCTAACAGAATCCCTAGACGCAGCATCAAATGAGAGAAAGAACTCTGTCGTAGCTCATCAGCACGAACAAAGGAGATACGGATAGTATACTAAGAGGAGCCAGCACCATAGAATCCGAGTCGTGCTCTTTCTCTTTTTCAAAGGTCTCTCCACTCGGTTTAACTCGTTTTGTGCGCTCCACGCTCTAGCCAGACAACGAGGATGCTGTTAGGTAGAGGGCAGATTGAGATTCTGTCGCTTAGCTACAACAAGTACATCTCTAAGAGGGAACAAGGACGAAGTATGTGGATGTTAATGCAGCCTTATGCACAAACTGAGACGATATTTCGCGGTTCTGGATGAAGAGGAGGGAGTGTCTGCTCCCTAATTTCTGAAAGCCAAGTCCAGTCTTCTTGTTCCAAGCGAACGTAGCCTAGCCGAATCGCCTACCTCAAGATCACACAACTGCAGTCAAGGCACATTTAGAAGCCGAAATCCTATCACGAGACTGCTCTCATCTTGTCTGCTTCATGTCTGACGGTAGACAAAAAAGTTGCCAATCAACATCTGGCACACCCAACGAAAGAGACTGGTGCGTAGATGGACCAGCATTGAAGACTGTGAACAGGAAACGAGAGAGGATTATCAGGATTCTCATAGAGGGCAATAAAAGAGAAGCAGGATGCGGATGAAGATGATGTAAAACCGCACGGGGCCTGGAGTGTACGGTCTGAATTTGGAAGAACGAAAGACACGGAATATGGTAGGCGAAACAGCCTAACGGTACCTCTACGCCTTCCACAGACTGATCGCAATACGTTAAGAGTGGGTATCATGCAGCCAACAAGCTCAGCTCGATCCAGCCCCTTCCTCCCAAACGCCCGCTTCCCTCACGCTTCATACTTTCCCTCCACACAAATGAGTCCACTCACCACCGAACAAATTTCACCACCGCCCCATCGCCCTTACCCCCTCAACCAGTAGCGGGAGCGGGTGCCGCCTCGACTTTCTTCTTAGTCGCAATGTCCAACTCGTCGAACTTCCACCTCACGAGCTGGATGTTGAGCCGCGCGGTGTTGAAGACCTGCTCGGAGGGCGGGATGGCCGCGGCGAGATTGGTGTTGTCGGTCAGGCGCGTGATAAAGAACATGAAGCGGCCCGTTTTGATCTGCAGCTCGGCGAAATTGGCGCTGCCGGCGGGGATGCCGGTGTGCTTACTGTGTGTACGGAGGGCGGTGTTAGCTTGAGAGATGGGTGCTTGTGGGAAGAGGTGCGAGAGCGAACGATTGGGACTGGGAAGGACTGACGCCATGCTCTGCTTTTGGGTCTTGAGAATACTCGAGATCCGCTCGAACCGGTCTGTATAGGGGTTCTCGGCTTCGACGCCTCGCGTGACGTGCGTGACCATCAGACACGTCGTCCTTTCGTATAGGATAAGTTCTCTGGCATCGATGACTTCGGCCAGTTGACGGAGTAACGTCTCGATCGCGCTTGCATTCGGAACGAGGTAGTAGATGACCTGCGTCCACGCCTTATACAAGCTTTGGTCCCAGATACTTGTCGCCCAGAACTCGACGCCGTTATTTCGCTCTCCGTTCCGTCCGCTGACACTACTCGAGAAGCCTTCTCGCTCGCTGTACTTCCTTATGATGTCAGATCTCTCCAGGAAAATGCTGTGTCGGGTGTTCGCGGGCATGAGATCCATCTTGTGAATGAGGACGAAGATCTTCGCAGTCGGCGAGTGCTCGTGCAGCGCACGGATGATGGACGAGTAGGATATGAGATCGCCTTGAAAATCGCGGGACTCGATGTCGAAGACGAATATGAGAGTGGAGACGGCGGAGAAGACGTGCCCGCGCTGGGCGTCGAGGTAGGACTCGGTGAAACCATCTTGGCTGCCGAGGATGTGAGCTTCTGTTCTGAGCTCTTTGGGCTGTGTTCGAGGACAGCCATAATAGCTGCGAGCGACACGACAGGCTTGGGAATCTGATGTGACACATTCTCATCTGCGTGCCCCACGTAGGCCTTTCTCACGAACAATGCGCTTCGACGAACGACAACGTGCAGGTGCAAATCAAAGCCACTCACCCTCCACAATCCCACAGATTAAGCACCAAGCTCCCCATAAACCTGATATTGCTATGCTCCACATCAATCGTCACGCCCAATCTTCTAACGTCCTTGGCGACGTAGTTGGAGAAGACAATGCTCCGCATGGACGATTTGCCCGCTCCAGACTTGCCCATCAGCAGCACTTTGCGCTGTTTCTGCCGCCGAGGCGCCAGGGACTGCGACGCCGTGGACGCCATGGGTGCTGCTTGTAGCGGTCGCGTGTCGGAGGTGAGGTTGTGGGGTTTGGTGGGCTAATGTGTGCGTTGATGGAGGGCGGGTTGGGCGCAGTAGGAAACCCAGTGGTCAGGGAACTGCCCCATGTAGCCGTCCCACGCGCGCGTGAGTGTAAAAAGGGGTGGTTGAGCGTGCACAGGAGTTGCGATTGCTCACATTCATAGTAACTCGGGTGTGCTTAGGTTGTTACACCAGGGTGTGACGATGCAGCTCCGATATTGATAACGCCTGGTCAGTGCGCGGATAGTGGGCACGTATAGCCGAGCTGCGGAGTGCGAGGAGTGTCGAGGCAGCTTCACGTGTTTGGGCGCGGGTGTGGAAGAGTTGCTCTGGACACAGGTGGTTAAAGCATGTCCCTTCTCTGTGCAGGTCCTGTCTGAACAAGAAACGGCGCAGTGGTTTCCCAACTCAGATAGTACATCTTCATTCTCCTCGAACTTGTAGTGGTCCAAGACTGTCTTAGCTAAGTAACAGCCACGCGAGTAAGTTGGAGACACCCGCAAGCCTACACGGGATCGCCAAGCGGATCGGGAGCAAGATCGAGCCAGGAATCGAGAGAGACGCACGAAGCAACCGCCCCCTCAAGAAATGTACAGTGGAGGGAGACCGAAGGGGAAGAGGAGGCCCAGGCCTCGAAGGAACGCGACGAACGGTCTCCTGTTCTAGGCATCCGTACTGCGAAGCCGACGTAAACTCCGAGAGCGTGGGAATGGAAGAAAAGTAGGGAACACGGGGGGTATCTCTAAAAAACGGTTCCATCGGACAATATCATAATGGGCGGCTCCTTGGTATTTGGCCTTGAGACTTCTGCGAGCTCTCTTCCTCCCTGCACCCTTGTCAGCTTGATCTATAGCCTGGCGGTGTAAGGATGATCTACCTTCCACGTTCCTGCCTCCAACATCTGCGCCAGACTCAGCTTCTCGCTGCCGTTCAGGCGTAGGAGCACATTGACCTCTGCAAGCAGTTCGTCAAGGAACCCAACTGTCACAGCTCTCCATTCAACAATGACATCGTCGCTGGCCTCGAACGTCGGCACGACCTCGACGCAGTTTCCTCCTCTTCCAGCTACGTCCCTCCACATCTCAAGGCCTCTCCTCGCATCGAACTCTTTGAGTGTCAACAGCCCAGTGTCGACCAAGAGACCTCCGTTCCTGTACTCTGGTAGTCCCGTCAGTAACTCCGAGCCCGCCCACTTTACGCCTAACAATTTCGTCATAGGCACCATCAACGAGTAAGTAAGCCATTGCGTGAGTTTGTGGAACGGTACGATGCTCTCCCAGGGGTGCGTGGGATGCGACGGCATCACAGAGCAAGGCCATGCGTCGCCAAGAGGTATGTTATCGATGGTTGTGCGGCTTGCAGGCCATATGGAAGAAAGACCATCCATGAGGACGCCCCACAAGGTAGGTACAGGAATTACAGGAACGGAGGAAGCTTGGGTTGACGGATGGGAAAGGAGGTAGTCTAGTACCACTGTCAGATCCTAACCGACAAAGTACCGCGCACCTCACATACCTAGCATACCACCAGGCCTAGCCTCGGTGCCGAACAAGTCCTGGTTTTGTAGCGCATCTGCCAGCCTGATCAATAGATTTGTTCGGCCTTGCAGACCTTCGATGGGATTGTGTTCGGAAACTTGCAGTCCCCCAGCCATTGCCGTGACGTCTAACTTCTTCAGACCAGCGCTGTCTACTCGGTAAGGGTTGTTTGGATCGCTGCTGAACATGCCCGTCTTGAACATCTCGAGACTAGCGACTGCGAGTCCTTCACTCCGTCGGTAGACTTTGCCAGATTCCTTGCTTTTGTACCGCCATTGGGTGCCGGCGCCTGCGTCGAGGAGTACCGAGACGAGAAACAGGTCAATTAAGCGGCGTGTGCGCTCCTGGGCGTCGACAGTTGAAGCCCAGGATCCCATGAGCTGGTCAATTCGCGGTCTGCCACCGACGTCGAAGTGCTGCCAGCGTCCATGAGGCGGGATGGAGGCGTAATCAGGTGCATAGTCCCGCTGTGCAGCAATCGTGTCAGCGCGACTCCGTGTTGCGCACGGCAGGCAATGTGACCACTGACCTTGATAATCGACACAACGTAACTCGCAGTGTCCTGGAATTTGCTCAGATCGACGTGGAAATGTTTCAACTGATTCTTCTTGGCCTTCTCGAGCACAAATCTTGACCTCTCTCTAACGGAGTGCACGCTGCGCAGGTACGCTGCTGGGTCCAGCGCGGGATCGGGTGCTCTCGGTATTGGGATGTCTAAGACGCTGCTTGCACCGAGCGATGAACCGTTCGTTGTCTTGCGCGTGGACATGGATGAAGACTTGGGGCCATTGGAGAAGGCGGACTGGCTGTCTGGGCTCCCACTGTTGGGCTTCGAATTCTTGCGGCTGAAAAGTCCCATTCTGTCGTTGTGAGGAACAGCAGCTCCGTCGGCGGGTAGCCAGGGAGTTGTATCTTCGTGCAGAGAGGAGGTGTCGGAGGTAGTCAGCTCATGGAGTGATGGGTGTGTTTGTAAACAATGAAAGCAGAGCTCTCTGGAGCAGCAACAGATAGCGAGGAAGCACAAGAGAGTGCGATGGAGTCGGACGGTGTGTCGAGCCTGATAGCCCTTCGGCTCGGGAGGGGTTGGAATGAATGTTTGTTGAACGAAAGACAGCGTCTGCTCGGTGCACCGCGGCGGGAGTAACTGGGGTGCGGGAACAGTGGAGGCAATGCAAGCTAAGGTAGTCAAGTGTCGAGGCGCATCAAACGTCGGGTCTTACAGTAGTGTGCTCGAAAACCTCGTGGCAGGTGGAGTCCGCACGCAGGTACACTCAGGTCGCTCAACCGAGCCTCTCACCCGCCAATTCCATGCAGCAACAGCGGCCGGTCAAACAGAGTGCGTGGATCTGTCCTGCAGAGGCCCGAGTCAAGAAGACCCATTGCTTGCGCTCTTACAACGTCTCTTGGTCACTTTGAACTGGCCGGGGTCTAGCTTCAAACATGCTTTGTGAAGGCGCCATTCCCACACTTCCGGCAACGGAACCCAGGAAACACACGACCGCACAACTGACCTTAGTTACCGGGCTTCGTTCTGGACTCGCCGTGCACTGAGATAAGCAATCGATGTTGCTATCGATGGCTTCGAGCTGCGTGTCTCGCCGAGAGCTTCGTCCACGTTGTTTCATCTAGCCATGCTGAACGCTTTCACGGTCGCGGTCGGTCCTGCCACAAAGCTGTTTCCATCATTGCTGCGGGTCGAGTCACCTGATCCACACGAAGCGGTTGTCGCGGCGCGGCTAGGGTCTCGAGAAGTGCTTGGCGGGTGCTGTTCAAGCAGCTCAACGGCTTCGATAGTACACCCAGAGCTCCAGAGGCAGCGGCCTCTTTCCAATATAGACCATCAAGCTTTGACGAGCGTGAACATACCGAGCCACTGTCGCATCTCCAGGTTGGTGACAGGCTCCGTCCGACAATGGCTTTGTACCATACGTGGGGAGAAGTCTCCGGTGTATTTGAATACACGTTTGGGTCGGAATGACAACGACCACGACAAGTTTCCATTGCTCAGGTGGTGTGAGTGTGGGGACATCCTCATGATGAGGTACAGCTGCTGTTATTGGAAACAGACGCCTTGGTCTCCAACTACAGCGCATCATGCGTGGAGCACCGAGTACCTTCAAGACCCTCTCTTGTACTAAAGACGCGACACTCCTATGCAAGCATCTTGGAGGTACCTGGTGTTCCAACATTAATGGGACGAGTCGCATGTCTCCTGCATGGTGAAGTTTAGCCGAAGTATTCACGAGTACAACCTGGCAAACACCTCGATGTCTCAAACATCACACGCTGTCGACGGAGCTAGATGGGTTCCATCGAATCCCGATGATCGTCTAGTCTTGATGTCTTCCAGGTCGCCGCTGTTCTTTGCATCCCTTTACTGCCGAGATGGATGACTTATCAGGGCTGGACTGGACGTCAGCTCCTCAAGGAAGCAACCCTCCGCTGAAGCCTGCCTCCAATTACGCGAGTCTGCGCCCTTCTGCGACTCCCCCAATATCTGGCAGATCCACTCCGCTGTCCCCCAAGGTCTCACTCGACCCGCTCAGCAGCCTCAATGGCGCAAAGAAACCTACGAAGTCTCCATCCCCCGCCAATGACAGCTTCTCCAACCTCCTTGCTCCAACCTGGTCCAAGACCGCAACAAACTTGACACTGCAGGAACGCCAGAAACAGCTGATTGATGAGAAGACGAGGCAGGAGGCGGAGCAGAAAAAGAAGTATGAGAGTCAGTTCGGCGCCCAGCATACGAGCTTCTGGGATGATCTTGAAAGGGGGAAGGCAACACCAGGAGGAACCTCGTCACCTCTACCTAGGAGCTTGAACAATGGAAACGTGCCACAGTCTCGCAACGGTGATACAAGCCCTCAACTTTCTGGGGATGATGAAGACATTTTAGCAGCTTTCAACTCTGCAACCCTTGTGGATTCCTCGAGCCATTTCCCTCCGCCATCCCTACCGGCCAGCGGTCGTAACACTCCCGGAGGTCTTCAGGCTGCTTCGTCCCATTCGAAGCCTTCCCAAGTAGTCAGTGAGGGTGCAAACAACGGCGAACTAGGGGATGATGACGACCCATTCGGATTGGGACAGATGCCGCAAAGAGCCGCTTTTGCAGCGCCGCAAGCCTCTGTAGACGACGACGACGTACTCGGTGCACTCGGAAAACCTGTGGTCAAAGCACCTACGCAAAGGGTGCAAGTGGAGGAAGCTTTGTCAATAACAATGGATGGTGAGGAAACTACGACTACAAGACGTGCAGATCCGCGCGACAGAGCTGTAGCCGAACTGGTGGATATGGGATTTCCAGCAGACAAGGCAAGGCAGGCGCTTGCGCAGACTGCTACCGGCGTTGATGTTCAAGCGGCAGTGGGTTGGCTCTTGAACCAAGCGCATGAACAATCTAAACAGAAGGCTGGGGGTGGTAAGGGTGCAGACAGACTTCGTAGTCCAGTCGAAACAGACAGGCATGAGGAGCGAAATGGATCACAGAGGAGGACACGAGAAGAGCGCCCTGCAGCAGACGCAGTTCCAGCTTGGATGAGGCAAGGGTCGCGAACAAGCTCCGGTGAGCGGAGGCGGGACAGTCGGTCTCCGGCAGGAGAGAAAGTTGTTACCCAGTACGCCTCAGAGATTGGTAGCACCTTTTTCAAGTCGGCGAACTCTTTATGGAGGACCGGGCAGAAGAAGATGCAAAAAGCAGTTGCAGAACTTCAACAAGAGGGTGATTCGAGTCAACCCAAGTGGATGAGGGATGCCAGCGCAGATTCAGCCCGGTCCACGAGCAAGAAACCTACCGAACAAGCTGCTGAGCTCGACCGATCTAGGAGGACAGAGCTACAGCAAAGCAATATGACCGATGAGGCTCTCATGTTAGAGTCCGGGGGTGCTCCACCCGAGAAATCCAGCCGGCAAGCTCAGACGAGGCCACTCCCAATAAACACAAACTCTCCGTCACGAGGTCGATCGCCGGCACAAGGCTTCCCAGACCGGCCGTCCTCTCAACATCCGCGCATCTTACAGCAGCAACAGCAGCAACAGCCGCTAGACCGGCGGCCAGCAGCAAAGCTAAGTCGACAAGAAGTAGAAGACCAGTCTTCTCAAGCCTACGTAAGTCCAGCCAGGCGGAAGAAGCAGGCTCCGAAATCCACTCCGCCAGACCTTGGACTAGACATTCTCAACCCGTCCCAGACGCCTCCATCCTACCGAATCTCGAGTACCGACTCGTCTTCTTTACGAGCGGACAGTCCGTTTCTCACAGCTCCCTCCGCAAATTCGTCAAAACCCACCACTCCCCTTCCAACAAGGCCGAGATCTCCACCTCGGCCGAAAGCACCTCCACGCCAGATTCCCTCCGTATCTCCAACGGCTCTATCAGCATCATCCGCGAGCCGTGAGAAGGGATCCGAAGCTTTCCAACGCGGAGACTACGCAACCGCGCACACGCTCTACACAGCAGCGCTGTCTGCGCTCCCTTCAACCCACCCCATCGCCATCATTGTCCTGTGCAACCGTGCTCTGACTTCCATCAAGAACGGCGACTCCAAAGCAGCGGTCGCTGACGCCGACGCCGCCATAGCGCTCATCGGTGCCTCCCACGGCGACGGCGAGACCATCGCCCTGGGCAACGGCGAAGCCGCCAAGGACATGAAAGACCTCTTCGCCAAAGCCCTCATGCGCAAGGCCGAGGCACTCGAGCACCTCGAGAAGTGGGACGCTGCGGCCGCCGTCTGGAAAGAGGCCATCAGCGCCGGAGTCGGCGGCGGCGTCGCCATTCAGGGACGAGACAGGACCGAGAAGGCCGCAGGCAGCGGCGACGACGGCGTCGACGCCCGACGCAGCGTTCCCACGCCCGCACCGCGCCGCCCGCCCCCAGCGACGACGAAGAAGCCCCCGCCGTCCAAAGCCACCGCGTACGCTCTCGCGACCTCCGCGGAGGCAGAAGCGGTGACGAAGCTCCGCGCGGCGAACGCGGCCGCCGAGCGGGCCGAGGACGAGAAGTTCGCGCTGACCGACGCCGTCGACGCGCAGCTCGCGGCGTGGAAGGGGACGAAAAGCGACAATCTGCGCGCGCTGCTCGGCTCGCTCGACGGCGTGCTGTGGCCGGAGGCCGGGTGGAAGAAGGTGGGCATGGCGGATCTGGTGCTGCCGGGTCGGGTCAAGGTCGTGTACATGAAGGCGATCGCGAAGGTGCACCCGGACAAGGTGAGTCGGCCCCTGGGCAACCCCCTGCTAGTGTCTTCCGTGCCGTACGAGGCCATGCCGGGCCGCCCATTGTTCTGTGCCGAGATCGTTGTGGGCGGGGAGGGGAGCTGAGCTGACGGGTCACGATAGATGCCGCAATCGGCGACGACGCGGCAGCGCATGATCAGTGCCGCCGTCTTCAGCACGCTCAACGAGGCCTGGGACAAGTTCAAGAAGGACAACGACTTGTAGAGGCAGATCTGTCCTTCCCCCAACCCTTCTCAAACCGCAGAGCTGCCGACGCGGCGTCGTCACGGCGCTTTTCTCCACACTTCGCCTGCAGCGTGCTTGTTCGTCCGTTCGTCTGTCGTGGTGTGCATTCAGCGATAAAAGGCGTCCAGCATTCGTACCTAGCTATCTTAACGTCCCCGGCCAGACACGCGGTGGACAATGATCCACCACCCTCAAGATCCTCATACCCGTTCGAGAAGCCTCACCGCAATGCCTTTACGCGTAGCAATACTCCCGAGAACCCACAGACACAAGAACAAACCCGACCCCTCCCAAGCCTCCCCCCCCCTCTTTTCCACCTAAGAGTCGCCGCCCAGCCGCCGTGTCGTCGCCACAGAGCACTCGGCAAGCAGCAGAACCCCAAACCCCCCCGCCTGCCGCCTCCGCCGCGCCCGTCGCGGGACCGCGCAGTCGTCCCACCGCAGCGCTGCAGTCCCGGGCCCGCAGATCCTCCCTCCCTCGCGCTCGTGGCCGTCTCGGCTCTGTGCCCGCCGCCCGACTCGGAAAGCGGGCAGTCGGGGGCCTGGCGGCGGCCACGTCGAGCCGCAGGGGAGCGGCTGGGTGGCGTGGATGGGGGGTGTAAGGGGTCGTGCGGACGAGAGTTGGGAAGGGGGGGGGGCGGAGGTGTGAGGCGCGGTCAGGCGCGGGAGGCGGTTGGCAAGGGGCGTTGCGAGGCGGTGTTTGGGGGGAAGGGGGGCGGTACGGTGGTGCTGAGACTCGAGGATTAGATGAGGGTTGGGGTTGGGCTTCGGCGGTAGCGCTGGCGTCGCGACAATGATTGTTGTCTCGAAGGTGACGAGGACACGCGGCGCTTTTGTTGGGGACATGCTATGATGGTGTGATCTGATAGGATCCGATCTGATACGATACGATCTAATGATGGGAACTTGACAATGCGCGAGGCGGACACCATGCTCCTAAACAAACGCCCCCTCCCCCCCCCAACCCCCGGGTCCGTAATGCAAGGCGCTGATATAACAACCATGCCTTAGATGCCAGCTGTCAGTCATGTCCCCGAAAACGCCTTATCTGCCCCGGCCGATTGCACGAGAGCTATGATGTGCGCGGAGCCGACCCCCGGGGGGGTCCCGTGAAATGCAGCGAACGCCGTGCCCGCTGGGAAAGTCGTAATGGAAAAGCCGGCCGGTGAGCCGGCGGCTGCGTGTGTCCAAGGTGATGGTGATCGGAGCGAACGAAGCACTCGTCTGTGCTTCGGTGTTGGTGGTGAAGAGGAGTGTTCGAGGGGAGGTTGCTTATGAGTCGGTTGAGCCGACTGAGGCAGTGCTCGTCTCGTGGGCCAGCGTGGCCATGCCGGATGACGGGGCGTTTGACCGTCGGCGGGCGGACGAGGCGGCCATGTCGTACTGGTGCTTGGTGTGTTGGTGCATGATGCTGATATTGGTGTTAGTGCTTTGATTTGAGGCGTGGGTGGCGGGCAGGACATACCGAGCGTAAGTCGCCATGGCCTGGTCGGGGTTGTCGAGGTCGAACTGTTGCACGAAACTGTGCTGGGCTGCCCCGGGCTCTGCGAATCCGCCCTGGACGTAGGCGCTTGTTGTTTGAGTTGCCATGTCGCGTGTGGTGTAGGTCTTGGGAGGCGGACGTTCGACTTTGTGGGCTGCGACTACGTGTGGGAAGTAGAGGGCTCGGGAAACTTGGGCGATGAGGGTGTCGAGTGGCCGAACGACGGGTATGTTCGATATTAGTTGGATGCAGGACATCGTTTCACTCGACTCGGGGCCCCTGGTGTTATATGTGTTTGCCCTGCAGCAAGGTACTGCAGCTATCGTGAGCAGGCACACCACACACATCCCAGGCGCAGGCAAGATCAGCAGAGGATGATATCGCTGCACGCCACAAGCGGTGCGACAACCGCAGCTGGCGGTAGCGAGCAGCCTAGCGGCTCCAACGCTGACGCCCTGCTCCCCGTGTCGGCCGGGGCGTGTGAAATGTGAGTGGGCGCAGCGTTGGTCGACAGGCAGCGGAGAGCGTCAGGCCAGCCAGCTGCCTTAGTGCCATCTCTAACCACGGCTGGGAATTCCCTGCAGATCGAGTGATGTCAGGCACGGCACGACAGGACCCTGAGGACTTGCACCACCATGGCCGGCTCCGCTTGCCTGCCCGGCCTCCGCCAAGCCTTTGCGCGGCGAGGCAGGGTCCAAGGCTTGACGCAAGCGCACATGTTGGCGACGTCGTTCATTGGCCGAGTTCGAGAGCGGCGGCGCGGAGGGACCCTTCTCCGGCCGACGATCAGATTGCAGGGTTTCGTCATCGCGACCGGCGAATTGGGGTTGGAGTCGGAGTCCGAGTCGTCTCCCACCAGGCGCCATCCTGCCGACGAGCGCGATGAGAGCGTTGATGAGGTCGAGGGGAAGTCTCAAGACAGCTTCGCCCCTTCGCTTGGCTCCACGGCTGCGACGATCGAGATGGGAGACCGGTGTGGACTAGCGTACTCGAGTGCGTTGGGTAACAACGTCCAAGGCTGCTCCTTCCCCGCGCCGTGGCCTGACTGCCGTGGGGGCGAGCTCGTCATCCTGCGCAGAAGCCGTCAGTTGGAGCTCCTGGATGAGGCCAAAGATCGCGAGCCGCCGGGGAGGATGGTCTCGCGACCGTCGGAATGTACTCCAGCGAATGAGCCAAGGTAGGGTAGGGTAGGCAACGTATGCGGCGTAGGAGGGAAAGAAGGGTCTTCTGCAGCTGGCTGGTGGGCGTCGAGCCGCAGCACCGACCCTTGACCTTGACCACGCTGGGACGACTCTACATCATCTCGGACCCCTTCTCCAGGGAAATGTGGGTCGCACACTAGCGCGAGAGCGTCACGGCTGAAGGTCGCTCGCCGGAGTACTTTCGCGTCCCCGACGCAGAGATTCCCTGGCAAGTTGGCACGACCGTTGATCGTTTGGCCTTGATCGTCTCTCCAGCAGCGAATCTTCACTCGCTTTCCCCCACACTCTGCGTCACTGCTTTGGGTTCGGGAATGGAACAGGTCACCAACAATCTCGGTGGAGGTTCGAAAGCACTCCGACCTGTCCACACACAGCTGATGTCCTCCCAGCTCATAGCACTGTTGGAGCGGAGCACCCTTCAAGTGCCCGAACGAACGAACCGCTCAAAAGTCCCAGGTTACAACGTCAGAGACACAGTGGGCGTTGTTGGTTGCAGCGCTACCTCGCCAACGAGCGTACTACGCGTTTCACTCTGCGTGGGCAACGCATAGTAGAGGCCCGAGAGCACCCAGCGCAGGAAGAACGGCTGACGTTGGAGGCAGCCCATAGCAGCCAAAGACTGCAGTCACTCGACAACAAGCGAACAAAAGTGGTCGGAAGTCGCACAAGTGTATTAGGGGTGACGGGACGTACCCGTTCTAGGTGCGTCATTCGACAGCGGCCTTCCATACAATGATCTCATTGGCCACCACCGGATCTGCAGAGCCTCCCGTCACACCGGTGGACCTCACGACCGACTGGTTCTCTAACCCCTAGGACACCCATCGAAAGGGGGCCGAGGATGTGTCTGCCCTGCCTACACGAAGCCGTAACGACGGACTCTTCACATCGATTCCACTCCAGAGTTTAATACCTCATTCGCTTGCAGCCGAGTCTCGCAGTGCTCTAGCAGAATCTCTAGGCCTAGATGTCGGAGTAGCTAGCCTCGCCTGCGCCGATTAACGGACTATCTTAGCCTCCTTGCGGAGCATGATCCCGACTCCTGCAAGACGGCTGACTGTTGTCTCGCGCGACGAGGATCTCTTGAGACGGAACCGCCATTGTTCAAACTAGACACGTCGAGTAACCGACGAGCACAACATGCGCTCTATCGGGCGATCGTGTGCCCATCGACCGTTGAAACGGAACCTGCGGGGGGTCCTGCCAGGCCCATCTGAGGACGGTCGCATGTCCCGAACAAGTGGGGCCTGCAGCGCTCACAACCGTCGCCAAGGCAGGTGAGCAAGTCGCATCGACGATATACACACCCGGCGGCGGCCTCGCATCGGAACTACGTCAACCACGTAGCGTTGTCATCCCACCGCACTCGCGGTGACACCATCGAAGGCAACCATCGACGTGTGGGGCTCGAGAAATGCCCGTCCAAGTGGCGCCCAATGTTGCGCATCGACGTCTTCACGGCTACATGCGCTAGAGTTCGAGTGCATGGCCTTTGTGAATGCGATGTGAATAGCGCGCGCGTCGATAGCCTTAACAGCCTTCCTCGGCGTCTCAGGTAGTCCTGGGCCACGACCTTCAAGCAGCCTAGCCACGCACGCGAGGGCGCCCCGACAGCTCGCACGCCCTCGTGCGCGGGTGATGCAGCCAACCTATCGCTGTCGCGACCATCTTCGCCGAAGTACCGGCATATGGCCAGTACGGAGACGGAGGTTTCTTGTGGGTTTGTCGACTTCACTCGCCCGATTGCTTTGGACGTTGGCTTCGGCCTGATTGAGCTCACAAAACGCACACTTGTCTAAATCTTGCCAGTACTGGGAGACCCCCTCTTGTTCAAGACGGGCTCCGGATGGCGTAATGTGTCATATACCTGACTGATGTCACGGTTGGGTAGCGCATGCCCACGAAAAATCAATGCAGCGGTGTCTCAGATATATAGTGTGTCTAATGTCTGCGATGAGTATGACTATTGGGTATCCCTCTGATCATACGAACGACGCACGTAAGCAACTACAAAGACGTCAGATAGGACGTTCAAACGAAGAAATTCAAGGTACACGGCGACGAAGTAGATGAGGAACCCTTTCAAAGACTGTAAAGTCCACGACGTGGGCAGAATCCTCTGCAAGACTTCTGCTCGGCCACGATTCGCATACTGACGACTGTAGCTCAGAAGAAATGGAGAGGACAGAGCAAACGAAAGAGAGCATGAATTTTCGTGACGCAAGAGCACGGCCGCACGCGACGACCACACCGAACACGGCGGTTTCAGACACCGCCCTGCACTTCCGCTCTGGAGTCAAATGCTCGGTCCGCTCTCGCCACAGCGTCAGGGGATTTTCTCGATTTCGTCCCTGGCGCGCAAATACTTTTTCGCCAGGCCGTCGCCGCCTCTGCTGCTCGCTTCCATCCAGTGCTGTGCAACACACATGGTCATCGGATCGCACCTCGTCGGGTCCTCGTTTCTCCGCCACAGGCTCTCCAGCTCGGCCTTGAGGACGTCGCGCGGCCGCGTCAGGGGAAGCATGACTCGTGGCAGGAGCTCCGGGTGGGTGAGATAGAAGGTGGCGAGCTCGCGCTGCGCCACGCAGTCGCCTTCTTTGGCGCTGATCTGAAGCAGGCATGCCGCGTCCGACATGCTGTAGCGCGACATGGCGTCGCTGTTGGCGCCGGCTGTGGTTGGTGAGTTGTTGGCCTTTGGCGTTGGACTGGAGATCGCTGCATCGCGCTGTCGTTGGGCGCCTGACGACACTTGAGAGTGACCGCGGTTGCTCGTGTGGTACGCCACGATGCGGTCCGCCATCTCGACCATGATCTCGCATACATCGCGCTTCAAGCTGAGCGCCGCGAGGCCGGCGTCCCAGAAGGCCTTCCCGTGGGCTGTTCTATCCAGCAGTTGCGCTGGCACGAAACACGCTATGTATTGTAGGTCCCGGAAGAGAGTCCTCGGCCGAGCATCCACGCTCCGGAAGAGGTCCTGCAACACTTCAATGATTTGGTCGGTCGAGGGTGGGCCCACGTACGGCCGCCTGCTAGTAGAGCTGTGGAATGACGAGGGAGTCGCACTTGACTCTGCGCGTGGGGTGGTGGTTTGAACGCTTTCGAGTCTACTGCTCTCAGCGATTCGCTTGAGCTAAGGTAAACGGCTGTCAGCCACGGAAGCCTCCCTGGAGCCGGGCTGAGCGAAAAGGCTCGGTTCCGAGGGCTGGCGAACCGTAGATGTGAGATTTCGTGCACTGTGTGAATCTTCGAGGAAGTCGGATGTCAAGTATGCAGTTATCATAAGCTCCAGCTTGTAAAGAGCTTGTAGTTTCGAGTAAGGGTTCGGATGCGTAGCAAACTTATGCAGCATGTGCCGAAATGCGTCATTATATGGAAGGTTGTTCCCGCTAGAATTCCCTTCCTCAGATACTCCTTCCATATAAGGGTTCAGACCGTCCAGCGGTCCGGGGTGGGTAGAAGCGGGCTGTGGATCCAATAAGGTGAAGTGTGATACTGGCGTATCTGCCTGGTCGATTGTCTGCTCCTCAGGTACGTTAAAGGATGACGACTTGTTACCTACACTCGACAGATTTTCCGCGTTGCTCGCGCCCTTCCTCGACACCGACCCTCTAGTCTGGCGACCTTTACCCTCTAGCTGCTCGACACAGTCCTGCCCGAGCGTACTGGCCAGCCAATCATCCGTTTCGCTACCTCTCCAAAGACAGTCGAGCCGAGATCACTTAGTAGAAGGCCAATCAAGGTCTGCTTTAGATTTGAGAGGAAGGCGACTTTGTGTTCTCTTCCACTTCCTGAGTCATAGAAGTGTGCTGCTCTGCTGTTCATCGACAGAGGTGCTGTTCGGAGTCCACCTCGAGGAGGAGGCTGCCTTTGTGTCAGGAAGGGCGACCAGAACGTTGTAGAAACGTCGATCTCGGAAAAGGGGTTCGAAATCTCGAAGACTTCCCCAGCACTCATGGTACTTGTTGCTCTTCCTGTGCTCCAGCTGGTAGAGTCAAGATTTCGATGCGATCCGCCATTGTGAGATATTGCCTGAAGGTCCTGTGGAACTGGTAGTCGAGTGAAATTCGTCTGACAGAATGCCGATCTCGGATCATGAGGTGCACCTTTGCCACTTTTAAGACCCAGGGTTTCGAAATCAGAGTATAACAGGTCTCCTCGTTGTCGCTCTTGTTCGAGGATGGCCCTATCTCTCACGTAGAGCCCACTACACCACAATACCGGGCCGTCCAGAATGCCGTCGCCAACTAATCTGTTGATGCACCTTTCTATCTCGAGGCAGAATCTGTGAATCCTCTCTTCTCCACCACAGAAATTCTCTATACCGGACTGTGTTAACCACTTTGAGGTCGACTCTGCCTGCTCGTCTGCTAGTTTGCTTGGACCACCATGACAAGGGCTCGCGGCGATTGTACTCAAGGCTTGGGCCTCTGTTCTAAGCAGCACGTTTGACGCAGACGTCTTAGATGCATGTCGTATTCTAGATGGAGCGCTGCTGCTGGCTCCAAGATTTTTGGTCGGCTGACTCATCGCCTTGAGTGCCACTGAAACGTTCTTTGCTTCTTCGTAGATAGCTGAGTTTCTGACGTCTGTGGCATACCAGAATTTGTCACGCAGAGCTTGCAAACCACGCGTCATGTTCTCTATACTTGATCGGTGGAGGCTCTGAGTTTGTAAAAGCCAATTGGACCAAGTTTCGTACATTGTAATGACTTTGGCAGATTCTTCGAGAATTTCTCGATAATCGCGGGCGAAGCTATTGATCAGCGCTGCATGACCATCACACGTTAGTGAAGGTGGTGCTACACCGTGAAGCTGCTGCAGTATTCGGAACCATCGGTGGCTGTCAACGTAGTTAGAACACTCTTGACATTGGCGTGCTGCTGCCTCAAGCATTTTAACTAGAGGAGACGGCGAGGAGTTTCCACGATTCTCCTTTAGCGTGGTACCCGAAGAAGGAGGTTCATTGCCGGAGTGAAGACAATTCATGACTGGTACTGTGCCAGGCCCGCGATCATTGTGCGGGATCTCTGTACCATGTCGATACGATGGCAACCGGCCGGAGACAACCTGCGATCCGTTTGATCTTGAAAGGCCATCAGGGACATAATACTCCACCAGTAAGCTCGTGATCCCGTGCTTCAGCTCATGATAGGTACGATTTGAATCGATCTCCTCGGCAACACCTTGAGCTTTGTGTCCTGGGTCCAGAACCTCGTCCTCGGTGTCATACCCGTTCCCTTCATCCTGGGTCTGATGGACGGAGATTTTCTTTCCGTCTGGTGAGATGTGAAGTATTGTCCATCGCTCTGCACAAGGATGACAAGAACCAGTAACAGCATCAGTGCCAAGTATGCAAGCCATTTCGGTGCAAGCTGCTCTCAATCCTCGTCCGTAGTCCTCAACCGTTGTGTCTTTTGAGCTGCGATAACGATTTTCGTCAGAGTCCATAGACAACTTACGATCCGGAGTACGGCCGAGGAAGTCCACCAGCGGGTCACGCGAAGTGGTATCGCTCGTTCTGGACGAAGCACCAAGACTCGACACCGAGCTACCATCGCCATAACACGAGTTGCTTTGGAGGAGTGACATCCCTGAGACCGAAGATGCCGGAGATGACGGACCTTTGAAAGAGAAGTCATTGTCCATCTGCATGGAAGCAGGCCGACGTTCTGGAAAGAGTGTTTTGACAAAGGTAATGAAGTCCGCAGGGCACATCATCAGGTATGGTTGGACACCTTCCGTCCTTTCAAGACAAGCGCCTGCGCTTGCTGGAATCAAGAGCGGTGTCGACTCCGACGAGAGGGGTTTCTTGAATAGCGATATCATCTGCTCGACATATCTGCGGGCTTCTGGGGGGACAGGCATAGCTTGCTTCCTAGCTTACGGTTAAACGTGGTTCAGACAGATGTAGAGCCCACTGACCAGTTGTACGTCATGTCCAGCACGATCTTTTGCGCTCGAGTAGCAATCACCCTCAAGATTCGTTGCCGCGAATCATCAGTGATGTGGTAGCCTGTCATAATTCCTTGCGTCTGTTGTATGTCAGTTCCCTTCCCCCATCATTATAATGATATCGTACCTCCGGGTAGATGATGGCACTCAACAGGAACGAAGAGAAGAACTATCGGGATACTACAAAGTAGGGCACGGCTATGCGATGTTTCTTGGAGCTCTCAAGCTTGCGGACAATGGCAGATCCGATTTCTAATGCGCCGTTGGGTATGCCTCCTGCACCAGACTCAGCGCCGAGAACTTCGAACAGTCTCATGGTAGCCTTGTCAAACAACTCGTCCGCCGTGGGAGTGTCCTTGGTAGGAGGCATAGCAGCAGTTTGCGATCCGTGTCGCACTGAAACGTTTCCGTCCCTCTCCAAAAGGAATGCACCATGCTGAAGGACCTCCATTAGGAACAGATCAAGACCTGCCTTGCCTGACCATTCACGCATCCCAGCCCAAGCATCTAGCACCATCATGATGAACTTGTCGCTACCCAATTTCTGTTGTGTGATGATTTTGGCGCAAGCGGTAGCCCAGGTGTCGGTCCTGCGAAAGTCTTCCGTCGAGTTTGATCCTGAGGAATTCGCAAACACCGTGTACAAGAGGGCAGAAAAAGGATCGTGTCTCTGAAAAGAAAGTAGATGCTCCACAGATCTGGGCGCTGAACACTTTGAGCTACCACTTGTAGCTTTCCCTGGTGCGGTATGAGCTATAACAGAATCTATAGGATCAAGACTCTGACGGAAAGACATGAAGGAAGCAAGCTGTTGTTGAGACAGGTTTGCGATCCTGTCGGCAAAAAACTCTGGATTGTTCCTGATCTCTGAAATGAACTCGAGTAGAATACGTCGAACTTCTGGAGGCATCTCGTGCATGAAAGTTGAAATACTTTGTGTCTCATCAACATGAGCCGCATTCTCACTCTTCCCATGTGAATCTGGATCCAGCGACGCATAGTGTCGCATGGCATCGCATGAATTGCGTACATCGTTGACAGCTTCGTAGAGGGTCACAAACTCCTTCTGACTCTCCGAACGGAAGACATCTACGAGACTTATGTGAGCCAATTCTCCACACCGAATCAACCGCGAAGAGAGAGCTTTAGAGACTAATAGTCGATGCAGTCGTATTCGTGATCGCTTCTGACGTTTCGCTTGCTGTCTTTCAAGTCGTATCAGACGGGCTAGTTCAGGAAGCGAAGTGGGGATTGTAGTGTGTCGGTTTGGTGATAGGTCGGGTTCAGAATAGTGCGGAGTGTTGTAGAGAAGAGGTGTAGGCATCCTACCGCTCGACGAAGACGCAGTGGACGGCCTTGCAGAACGCGTGTGAGATCCAGCACTGTCCACGCACGTCCTATCAAGTTGTCTGCCCATCTTTGCAAGTTCCAGAATGGATGGGCGGGACCTGGAACAGCCAGGCGAGCCGGGCAAGATCTCCAGAGGAGTCTCATGGCGGTTGGAAGGAAACGGTGCAAGGAATTTGGGTGACTCCTGGACATGAGAAGGTGACACGGCTGCCAGGTCTGCAGACATGGTTTACATTAGCGGCGAGTACTTTCAGCATGCTGCCATATTGCCAGTACGTGTAGTGCTACAGAATCCTGCCAAATCTGTTGGTGGAGATACTGTCGTATAAAAGACGAGAGCAGATGAGGTGTTGAAACATTCAAGTGCACATACGAAGAGTTGCGTCAGGAATTGGTGTCGATGGCGAGCTGGAAAGATCATTCATCTCGCCATAGAATATTGATCGACTGCTATCTCGAGACCAGCTCAAGACATCGTCCTGCTTCGCATCCAGCGTTTTGCTGCATGAGGTTGGGATGAGAGCTGCGTCTCCAGTATTCTGCCGGACTCTATCGATTGTGGGGCAATAGGCGACCAATCACACGCTCAGGCGGTGTCTTGTTGAAATGGCGCAGTGTTCCTCGAGTCCACTCGTTGTGCTGGCTATTGCTGGGGCCTTCGCATCTCTGAGGACGAGACTGGTCTTCACGAGTCTCTGAGACTGGGCCCGGTCAGGGTAGGTTGTCTCTGCAGTGGTTGAGGGACGCCTCCCGCACTCCATACGGCTAGGTAGGTTGCAGCTGCAGCTGCAGTAGAGGTATCACAGACTGCCAGCAAATTCGAGAGACAGCATGACGCCAAAGCGAATGAAAGAGCAGGAAGCAGGTTCTCTTCGCAAGAATTCGCTACGCAACCATCAGATGGGTTCTTCAACAGACCGAGAAACGTCAGGAAAAGGAACCCACTGATGTAGTTGCAAAGATGTCTCGCAACTAGGACAGTGTGGTTGACTGGACACACTCCATTGCCTTGGACAGGCGCTACTTGGACCGCAACAGCTCGTACTGGTCTTGCTCGCGTTCTGCGGCCAGCAAACATACTACTCCGAAAGCCTGTGAACGCAGCGATCAGGCCCGTAGAATGGAGGACTGCCTTTTCTAGCGCGTTGAGTCTCGTGCATTCTACCAGGAACTTCGCAAGAGGTGCATGTCATGATGCGTTGTCAGATGCAGGTGAGGATGAACTTAGACATACCTAGATCTCGCTTCACGCCAATCCCACTGAAAAGGACCATCGTGTATTTGTCGCTTCACTTCCTTTGCCTCTGGCAGGCATTAGCAATACATGAAATGACACTGTGATGTAACGCCTGATCAGTTCGTTGGCTGTAGCCATTGTGTCACGCCTAGCTTGTCGAAGACACGTCCAGTGTACCCATGCGCTCACAGCCTTTGCCTAATCATCTCAGGGCGTGTCTCAGCAGTGGCGCCACTTGCTTTCTGCTGTGTTCGACATTTCTCTGTCGCCACACCTTCCTGAATTCCTTGTCTCCTTCACTGCTACTTAGTTTCTCAACCGATTGAGCTTCGCACCAGTCTTCTAGGCCAAGCTCCTCACTCGCAGCGTCCACGAACCGCTTTGCTGCGGACGCCGCTTTGGAGGTGAGGGCCCATACGAACAATTCCCTCTGGAACTCTTCGTCAGCAGATGTATAGGTCGTCATAATAGTGTACAAGTCCAGCGATCTGTCTTTTGCGAAGTCTCCGATGGCTGCGAGAAAGGGACTTTCTTCGTCCTCGCTTTGAACATCGTCCGCTTCATTCTGCGCCTTGGCCTGTAAAAACGAGAGTGGTTTGACGACCGAGCTGATGCCCAGTTTCTGGTCACCTTGTTCGGTCCACTCCTTGTAGTCTTTCCGGAGTATGTCCACTAGATGCAGAGACCCGATGTCTTTCTTCGCCGCATCGATTTCGTGGTAGAAGCTCGGTCTGTCAAAGCCCACAGTCATGCTTGAAATATCTCGTATCTTACATTCTAGATATATGGCAGCGTTGATGTCGTACTCTGTTGTTTTTCCAATTGCCGTGAGATTTGTGGTGTCTATCAAGATGCTGGCCAGTGCTAGCTTAGCAAGTTGGGCATCATATTCATGAGGATGCTCCTCAGGCTGGACTGCCCCGTCTGAGAGCGAGTCCCAAGTCTGGCGACAGTAGTCCGTTACGAGGCTGGTGCAGCTACCGGAGGGTGTGATGATGCGTGGTTCACAGCCAGTGTCTTTTGGTACTTTGCCCTCATCATGATGGTGATCGATTACGCCAGTAACACAAGCTGCGTACTTTGTACCGAGACCGCCTTGAAGAGCGTTGTGGTCCACGAGTATCCATCGAGTATCTTCGGGGCTCAGCCTCGCTTCGACAGCGTGAAAGTCGTCGAGAGTGATGATACTGCCAGGTTCAAGGTCGCCGTGAGGAAGCAGAGCAAGGAACTCGGGTCGGAGGCTTATGTCGCGGGCGGGGATGTTCAATAGAGGGATGTAAAGGGACGTGAATGCTTCAGGCGAAGGCTTGCAGGATCGGACGTAGGCGTACAGGAGAGAGCTGGTCAAAGAATCGAGGTCTGATCAACCTCGAAACACCTTAGCTATGACCTGGACCGTACACCGTCTAATTCTTACGAATTCATACCAGCAGACTCGTTGCCAATGACAAACGTAAAACTGGGACTCCCACTTGGATGTTGTTCGCTCGCTCTGAAAAGCGCAGATTTAGCATGCTGAAGGAAACTCCGCAAGGACGTCCGAAGCCCAGACATTGCCGGGAGTCGACAGCTTTCGAGCTGCCCTTTCGATCTATCACACTCAAAATTCGATGCTTTAGAGAAACCTGGAATGGATGGGTTCGTCCAAAGAAAACGCACGTCATTGAACGAACGCTTCGGCCCGGTCCGTGATCGACGACAAACGTTTGACATCTGCGAGTTGAACTCACCCGTAAGGTAGGTCTATCCGTCTCTTGCGAGGGTTTCCTTCCAAGGTGAAGATGCCCAAAGACTCCCTTGAAGAGCTCGCCCATCCAGCCTACTGGGATACACGTTACAGCGGCGATGACCCAGACGCTGCAACATACGACTGGCTGCGCACCTTCAGCAAGATTGCACCTTTCTTTGCAAAGCACCTCCCACCCGCATCGTCAATTCCCAGGATCTTACAACTAGGCTGCGGCAACAGCGTAAGGTCTCCACATCTACAAGGCTCCAAATGAAACGCGCGCAAATAGCGAGCTCACGGCACAAACCGCGTAGTAGACACTCTCCTACGATCTATACTCCCAATCCTACCATGACCAAACCAATGTCGACTTCTCTCCCATCGTCATCGATGCCATGCGCGCGAAGCACCCAGAGATGAAATGGGTGGTCATGGATGTTCGGAAGTTAGCCTTCGAGGACGGCAGTTACGATGTCGCTATCGACAAGGCGACACTAGATGCCATGCTGTACGGGTCGCTGTGGGATCCGCCTGACGAGGTGAAAGCGAACATCAAAGCTTATGTAGACGAAGTATGTTTTCCACGCAAATCTATGAGGCTGAGAGTACATGTGCCACTGGAACGTATCGAACTAATTGCTGATGAGAGTACGATTTAGATCGCACGGGTGCTGAGACCGGGAGGTAAGTGGTTGTACATTACGTGGCGGCAGCCTCACTTCATCAAGCCCTTACTGCAGCGACCGGACGTCTGGACGTTAGAGGTCGAAACCTTAGCGGATGAGCCGGGTGGAGGGGGCATGCTAGAGTACTTTGGCTTTGTCATGACCAAAACTGGCGACGTGCACTGAAGAATGACAAGAGCAACGGCTATCAAATGGGATCAAGCGCAAGGGCTGTGAATCTCAATCTCAGCGTAGTGTCAACCAAAACGCCATACTCCTAATTAAGAACTCCGTGTATAACGAAGACGGAAAGGAGACAGTGAAAACCGGTCGCCAAAAGAGATTGACATTGGCTATAGGTTTGATCTCGCTCGAAAAGAACCTACAATTTGACGTGTTCCAGCAGTTTGTTAAGACCACCAATGCTGTCACGGTCCCCCTCTGGACTCCTCCGATCTAGGCTATGCTTGCCAATGTGCGGCTGCCTTCGAGTGCAAAGCTGGGTCCTGTACCTCCTGTGCCTCCTGCGCCTCTAGTGCCTCTTGTACCTCATGTATCTCAATATCGAAGCTTTTTTGTTCTATGGTATGACTGTCTAAGCGGCGGGGTCTCGCGGGCACAGGTGCAGGAATGTTGCGCGTGGCACAGTCGGACGTTCCGCGAATCCAAATTTACACGTCTCAAGGTAGGCTCGTTCGGAGGGGACAGAGTACAGAACTCTGAGCATTGCCGGTGGGAACATTCAATTAGGGAAGTCGGCATGATTTTATATTCCTCAAAGACATCTGCCTTTCAATGGCGACTACCACGCTGCAAAACGAGATCATGTCACCTAATGCTGTGAAAATCATCTGAGATGGGGATCAAGCAGGCAAAACCTAGGCCGTCAACGTATAAAACGACTTGATATAGCTGAGCAGATCAGAGACGCTCAGTTCTTGACGCGTTCGATATTAGCCCGATAGTCATGTACGAACGTGGGAGCCCTGGTACGGTAATTGAGAAAGCGGCAATTCACAAGACAGCATATACGATCAAGTGGAGAAGCAAACTAGTATCGACGAGAGAGTACAGAGTACTTACTGAGGCAATCTCAAAAGTGCTGTGCTACCTTCAGCTATGTAGAGGAGTCGAAGTTTCGGAGATCAGCTCCGTCACAGGCACGGACCAAGCCACACGTCCAGTGTGGACCTTCGTCAACTCCGCCTGTAGCGCTTTCACACTGACGAGTACCTGAAGTTGATGATTCGTCTCTGGTTCATGTAACCTACCACCGACAGATACTGTCGCCTGAACAAGGCCAGTCATCACTACAATGGATGACAGCGGATCTGATGATATGCTCTTCGAAGAGTCTTTGCTGCAAGACTCCTCGCAGGAGTCACTGACAGACGCAGCACTGTACTCGCGGAACATCTCCAGCGGATCTGCTTTGCCTTTGAAAACGTACACTCGTCGTGACCTCAGTGAATGTGGTGCAGTTTCCGCAGGTCTTGCTGAGAGCAGCCCATATGGTGGTGGCAATCCTATACAGGCTCCACAAGCATCTGCACCACCAGCGCTGTCATTGCCAGCAGGAGCGGTAGGAGACAGGTAAGTTCAGACGTTCCTCTCGCGCATGGATCAATGTCAGATCGCTAAAAGACGCAGGGAGTTTGTGCTCTGCAAAATTGAATCCATATTCGAAAAGATCGCCGACGTTCTGCTCAATGGGGGTGACAGGCTCATCATTCCACTAAAAATCCGGTCTGCAATATCTGGACGAGGCTTCGATGGAGAGTCTCGTATTGTCACTTCCGAAAGTAGTATTCGGACAAGAGACATCACGTTTCCCGGAAGCACGGCTCAGGAAGCGTGGAAATTTAGTTCGTCTATATGACTAGTCATAGAATCTTATGTGGAACCGAAGCTGAAGCGTCGAGTAGCTGTGCTTGTTCGGATTCTCGAGCTCGTTCATGAAGCTCTCACAGCGGAAATCGTCATCACTAAAAGGTCACGAATATCTCATTGAGTTATCAGGCAGCACTTGGTCTAACTAGTCATCGTTCTATCAGGGATATTTATTACCGAGATCCGGCCTTGTTCGTCAAACAGTCAGTTGTTGATCACTACGTGGATGACCTTGCTTGTACGTTTGGCGTATCAAGGGCTCTTCTCAACGTGGTAGGGATGCCATTTGTCCGAGCTATGCGGCTGTGCGAATAACAGCATCTTCCAGACCGCAACTGCAAAAGGGCTGATTGCTGGGTCTTTCACCATTCGCCGGAAGGATGGAGTCGAAGCGCAAGGCTCTTCTGATCGAGAAGGTTTATTGGTACCGAATATGAAGGATATCCAGAGTATCTCCATGGAAAAAGTGCACTGGATTCTTGTAATCGAAAAAGAGGTTAGTGATTATTGCACAGTCTGTGTATCTCAATGTCCGTGAAGTCATTGACATATCAAGGCCACCTTTCGTTCACTGGCAGCGTCGGAATTTTGGACCAGCATTGCGGCTCAGGGGATTATCATCACAGTGAGGGGTCTCCGCGACTCCAGACTCTGATTTATGAGTTGTTGAATGACTGAGTTCGAAAACTCTAGGCAAAAGGCTATCCAGACATCGCGACCAGGGCGCTACTTCGCTTCCTCGCGTTCCCGTCCCCACGTAACGGCTTCAGCAAGCCACCAGTGCACGCACTAGTGGACTTCGATCCTGATGGACTCGGAATCCTATCAACCTACAAGTACGGCTCGTTCGCCCTTGCCCACGAGAACGCGGCTTTGGCGGTGTCCAGTATACGCTGGCTGGGAGTCCGCAGCACGCACATCATGACCGAAGAGAGCGTTCATCAGAGCCAGGGCCTCCTGCGGCTGTCACAGCGAGACAGGCGCAAAGCGAGCAAGATGCTTGAGCAAGAGGTCTTTGCCGCAGATGGACCGGAGTGCGAGTGGCGGCGAGAGCTTCAGATCATGCTAATGCTCAACGTCAAGGCAGAAATACAGCTCATGGACGCGAGGAGAAGTGGGTTAGCCTGCTGGCTGGAGACGGAGCTGTCC
>NAJN01000809.1:0-16964 GCA_005059845.1 Cryomyces minteri | reverse complement strand
TTGAGCTCGGCGATGATCTGCTTGTCCGCCTCGTTGCGTTCTAATGTGCCATGTTAGTATCGTAGTCTTCTGAACATGGACTCCTGGAGGTGCAGCTTTGGCCACGTCCACCTGGGCGTGTCTGCAGCGCACTCACCATCATTGTTGGAAGGAGGCGCGTTTGGTGTCTCCGTTGGTCCTTTGCTGGCTGTCGACATGATCGAGGCGTCCTGAACGACGCGAATGCCCTATATCCTTGCCCTACCTTATGCTTGGGTTATTTGAAGTCATGCCCTGGTTGTCGGAGGTTGGTGCCGAAGACGCCGACTACGACTTCAAAACCCGTTCGCACATCACAGCTCACACCTTGGACTGATCACGCGCTACGATGGCCCAACACTCCAACGGCTATGGCCAGTGTTGGAGTGGGACTACCGCACTAGAGAAGCATTGCGTTCTGAGTAACAGTCAGTGAGAAAAGAGCCATGTTGCTCCGAAACAACTCGCGGGTTCAGTAGCACAAGATACATGGTCGAAGAAAGAACAAGCCTTTTCGTACCGCGTACATCTCCACAATCTAGGCGTGTATGGTACGGTGAAACTCGACAGCCTCGTGTTGGTGTAATCCATCGACTGTATTGATGTGTACATGAGCGGAGTGGAAACGTAGCATCCATCAGCTTATCCACTACTTCACTTCTAACTTTTTGAAGGATAGATATAATGTCTTAGTGATACTAAGGTCTAGACAAACCAACAAAGTGTGAAATTGACAACACAAAGACCCACCGACCCAACCACAGACTCAGTGGTCGAGATGTCCAGAATCGTAAGGGCAAGCAAAACGCCAATACGTTCCATACCATGACCAGCCAGATGCAAGGGTGCCAGATTCGCCATGCCTAAAAGATCCACACCAGACTAGAACAAACATCGACACCACGGCATTCGGGACAACTGCGTTGCTTAATTCCTTTTCAGGTCCCAATGTCCTCCACGCCGTCTGCAGGCTGTGATCGATGCTGTAGGGGTGACCGTTGTGGTGTAAGTCCACTCCGCATACAGGGTCTTGGTGACGGTTGTCGTGGTGTAGGAAACTGTTTTGGCTGTCTTTGTGGGGGTTGGACCTGTGATGGTAGCGGTGTAGATGCCGGAGTAGATCGTGGGTGGCGAGAGAGTTGTAGAGATGGCGGAGGTGGTAAGAGCGTAGGACGTGAAAGTCGTCGTGGCAGCAGTGAAGCTTGTGGTGTAGTTTACAGCGACGGATGCTGTAACGGTGATGACTGGCGCGTCTGCAGGACGTGGTTAGTTCGTTGGATATCCGGGATTGTTTGGAGCAGAAGATACGTACCAGCAGCACGACCAACCAGATCCCTCTCCTCAAGCATGGCATTGCGGCGAGCCTTGGCATCCTGGAAGCGACGTTTCGCATCGGCAACATTGATCACGCGATCAGCACGACGTGTGTGGATTGTGAGACCAGTTGGCAGTGGGATCTTGGTCGGTACAATGTGGCACGTGGGATCCGGACGTTGGGGCTTCGGGGGTACGGTACAGCTGGCCGTCTCAGTGGAGGTAATGATTCTCTGTGACTTGGTCCAGGCGTGTTTGGTTCGAGTGACTACCCTTGTGGATGTAACAGTGGTAGCTTTTGGCGTGATTGTAACGGGCTGGGATGCTGTGGCCGAAGGCTTCACGTACGTGGTCGTCGCGTTGAAGGTCGTGGTCACAAACACCGTTGAAGGGACAGTGATCGTCGTGTTTGGCGTGGTAGTGACGCTGTAGGTCACTGTGTTGGTAATGGTAGTTGTGGTCTGCGGCGCCACGGTCAAGGTGATGTCTCGCTCATAGGCGAAGGGGTTTCCGTTTCCATTGTTGCCTAACAGGAGGATCGACCATACACCGGAGACCATCTGCGACTTCGAGATAGGGCAAGTAGACAACTGTGACACATCGTCTGGTTGTGTTGGTGCGTCGGTGCACATGTACTCAGTCCCCGTAGGATCGACCAGGAGAACATTGGCAGTGTCCGCATTGCAGCCTGTACGCATGAGGGTCAGCATGTGGTATGCATGAGAGAGCTTTTATGTGTTACCTTCGAACTGCGAAACGGTTGTGAAACTGGCATTTGACTTGCTGTCTATGAAATAGGAACCGCCATTGACAAAGTCAATACCGTAAGAGAGGCATACGGAGTTGGGAGAGTCCGTCCTGTTCATCTGCGCATAGGAGGTGGAAGCGAAGAGGGCAGTGGCTGCCAGAGGCAGAAAGCCACCGAAACGAGTGTACATATTGATAAGTGGTGCAACGACTGTGATTCCGACTGTGCAGAAAGAGGATTATTGGAAGTGCAACAAGCTGCCAGAACACGCAGAGAAGCAAGGATATAAGAGAACTCCCATGCCGGTCTCCTGCTTATGAGGATCAAGGGCGTATGATGCTGCGGCTTCCATGCTCGGATATGTTCCTGCCGCATGAGCTCTGGAGGCTCCACTCACAGTGCCTCCAACAGAAAATGGGAGGCAGGCACAGGATCTGTACGAGCGACACAAGCATGGCTCAGTCACAACCATGGGAGAGAAGGATAGTGGGCAGCGCGAGGATTGGTAGGAATCCGAGCAACCTAGCAGGGCTCTGCTGGTAGGGGATCGACTGTGCCGTGTTGGTCGCTTGAGACCATCCACGCCGTCGAAGAAACACGAGCCGCAATGGGCGCATGGACCCAAAGTAGAAGTCGTCATCCTTGTGCGGGCTCCAAATAGCAGCGTGGCTGAGATCTAGCAGTTAAGGTTCCCTTACCCAGGCGACGGCGCCTCTGCAGCCCGTTCAATCCCTCGTTAGTCCCTTGTCTTTTTAGTAATGGGGCCGACCTCTCACGTCCCTGACCGCTGCTGTCAATACTGTCAGAACAACCTAAGCCGCCCACTGTCAAGGTCCGAGACCCGTGGCGGCGCTCGTTCCGGTGGATCGTTGTGAGGACGTGACGAGCACATGGATGGCCATGCTATCAGCCAGCCGTCCCGGCGAGAGACGTGGCGTACCCGTGTGGACGGCGGGACATGCCATGCCGTGCACGCTCCTCTCAGACGTGAGTACTCCATGCCCATAGCCCAGGGACCGCAGCCGTGGGAGGTCTGGGAAGGACCGACAGCCCCAAGGGCGCTGCTCGCTTCTTAGTCTTGCAGTAGGCTCCCAGAGAAGCTCGAAGTCGAACGACCCCCACTCCTGCCCGATGCTTCCGCAAGGCGTGCATTTGCACATGCATGTTCAGCTCGGAGCGAGGTCAGGATTGCCATGGAGCTTCACCGTACCTCCGGAGAGTTGTTTGCTGACGCCAAGCTGGGAGACGAGCGTGTGCCGTGCTGGGATCCTCTGGTATACGGCTGCCACACACACCCGACCGTTCAATACAATCAAAAGTCTTGGGTGTAAGCACTTGCCATGTCTCTTCTCAGTACCGAGTACTGCGAGAGTGGTATCCACAATTAGATACGGGTTCGGCGTGAGATCGTTTTCACGAATCAGCGCATCGGCTTTTCGACGTAAACAACAAGATACTCCCGATCTAGGCCGTCTTGTCTGTCGGATCTTAGCTCTTGCTTCTGCTCATCGCTTTGTTGAGCGGTCAATCCTTCTCACAACATTGAAGGCACACTCGCACTAATGCGCCCCCTTAAACTAACGCAAGAGCAGCGCAATGTGAGTTGCTAGAACAGAATACTACTGAGTTGCTTCACGAATCGCGGTTCTTTATGCCTTGCAATTCCTGATTTGTCAACCGGCGCTCCTATTGGTATAGCTCTTGGGAAAGTATCTGTTACAGATCCCGTATATGTGGCAGTCTGCACTTGACTTGACGTCCCTTTGGAGTCTTGACAACTCCTGATCGATGCATTGACGGCGCCTGCTTCAATAGTATGAGTTTGTCAGTGTACCGGAGACACAATCTACGTTTCGGTTCCATTGGCATGAGAAGGTCAAGCAGAAGACACTCGCAATGCTCCCTCACGATCAGAAACGATGAGCAAGGCGCAACCCTACAGAGCACGGCTTCAAGTGATGGCATTCTATCTTCCCACCCAAGTTTCTGTCCTGATATTGATCAAATGAGATCTCAGATATTTCCTCTCAGATTTCGAATCTTCTTTCTCGAGGCACTCCAGCTTCCGGTGAGATCCCTCCACCCTATCGGCTTCTGCTTTCGTGTGGTCCCTTGTTGGACGTTTACTGGGTGCAGCTGCAGCCCATAATCAACATGCTATACCTCTCCCTTCTGGACAAATGCCCGCCTGCTCTTGCAACCCCAACGCTTGCTGCTACCGTACCCGTTCTTGATATTCTCTAAGCAGTAGTTGGCATTCTGTTATCACACCAGGCCTCCACCAGAATTGCAGGTTCTGCATGTACGAATTGGCGAATCGGGTTCAGTATAGCGACGGATCTTGCGGCCAGGGTGTCACCCGCTGGGAAGACCGTGTATGTATGAAGCCAGGGTGTGAGGTGGCATCTCATCATGTCGCCTCGAAGTCAAAAACACCGCATTGACCCCTGATAGAGTAGGGCGACTCGTGAAGGAGAACGGGGATCTGGATAAGATTGGGTCACTGGGCAGCTTCAGCAGTGGATGTAGTTTACGGGAGAAGTCTTGGAGCGGGCCGCATCCCAATCAGAAGGCTGTTTCAGGATTCTGAGCTGCGTTTATTGAATAGTCACGCATCAGTAGATAGCTTCCTCCAATCCCGCACTTAGACGACTAATCAAGCCCCTCACCCAATCGAGCACTGTATCGTTGATAGCTTTGCCATTGTTTGATGTGACGCGCGTGGCATTGTTTGGACTCAGAAGTCGTAGGTAACTCGCGCAGCCCAATTGTTCTAGGCAAGGTTTGGGAATAGATGGAGGTCAGCACAGGGTAGAGTTGTGGTCTAAATTGCTGAGTTATAGTACACGACTGTAGTGGAGAGACGCCTTCAAAACAACAATCATGGCTTTTGGCTTTGGAGAGTAGAGAAAAATCTCATCACGCCGAAGCCCTGGAGCGGACACAAGTGGGGTCCTAGAGTCAGAAGTCGTAGCAGTTCTGGCACTGATCAACTCACCACCTCCAACGACAGGACACTAAACATCAGTACCTCTTAGTGCTTGTGGTATGCGAAACCGCACAAAATGGGTTCAAACACTCTCTCAGCGCGGTTGAAGTATCTTCACGAATCCGCCCACTTGCTGGCCACCTCTTCTCCAGCAATATCCGCTTCGCTAGAGTCGCAGTACGACAAGCTAGCGTTCGAGAATGGGCTAGATCTGCCAGAGAGTCGAAGAAGAGAGGTCTGCGCTTCCTGTGGCAATATCATGGTTCCTGGGCGGTCCAGTCATATTGTCCAGGAGAAACCCATACCGGCCAATATCAAGCGCAAGGGGGGAAGCACGGGGATTCCGTCTGCTCTAAAGCACGCTCAACCAGACAAGATTGTGGTGTATCAGTGCAATAGATGCAACAGCAAGACACGGTTTGCTGCCAAGGTTCCACCGCCTGTTAAGACAGCATCTATACTGGTCACTAGGACTCCTTCTGCTCAGCATTCACCGTCCCCAGCATCTGCGTTGTCTTCCAGTGGGACTTCTACGCCAAAGCTTCCTAATGATTTGCAGTCTGCGACCAACGGTGTGAATGCCAGCAGCAAGAAGAGAGCAAAGGCGAGAAAGCAGGGCGGCTTGCAGGCCTCATTAGCGAAGAGCAAGGATGAAGGCCGCACTGGGCCTCCGAGCTCTGGCTTTGGGTTGGATCTGATGGATCTGATGAAGAGCGATTGACGTCGCATGAAGAACCGAACCCAAGTGGAATCGCATTTTGATCATCAAGCCATACCATGAGACTGAAGGCGGAAAAGCACCCCTGCACGGCGATACTCCGGGAAATATCACCCCACCTTCATGACACGGGTTTTGCGCTCGAACCTTCGACTTCAGTCATGGACATTCTATCTGCTTTCTCACGCCTTGCTGCGTTTCGTATGTTCTGGTCTCGTTGTCACCCAAGATTCGAGTCAAACTCACAACCAGGATTGGTCCAGCTACTCGACTAAATATCCCTTAATAACAAACACGTCCAAAATCAACGCCATGTCCATGGCCCAAGATCTATTCGCGGACATGGGTCGCAAGGTGGAGGAGATGAGGGCGAATGGCGACAGAACAGAAGGAGCAGATGATGATGAAGAGGTCGACTCAAGGGTTGTGGATGAGATAGAGAGCTTGTGCATGAATTGTCATGAAGACGTAAGCTGTACTTTCCACAAGACGCTAGCTGCAACTGACATCTTGTGCGCTAAGGGTATAACGAAACTACTTCTTACGAGAATACCCTTCTTCCGCGAAATTGTCATAATGTCCTTCTACTGCGATCACTGCCACTTCAAGAACTCCGAGATACAATCAGCGGGAGAGATACAGCAACGCGGTTCCAAATACACCTTAAAGCTGGACTCCGATGCAGACTTTGAGCGCCAAGTCGTCAAGAGCGATGGCTGTGTATTCAGGGTGGATGACATCGACCTGGAGATACCGCCTGGACGAGGCCAATACTCGAACGTGGAAGGTATATTAAGAATGGTTCTGTCGGACTTGGAAAGTCACCAGGAGGACAGGAGGAAGCAGATGCCCGAAGTGGCCGCACAGCTAGATGTCGTATTAGAGAAGCTGAGGAATATGTTGGATGGATCGAGCTTCCCTTTCACAATATCTATAGATGACCCAGCCGGGAATTCATGGATCGAGCCGTCACCACGCGATCACGCAGGGAAGTACACAAGACGAGAGTACCTGAGAACGAGAGAACAGAACGAGGCACTGGGATTAGAAGATGGCAAGGCACAGCGAGACGGCACGGGAGCGCCCGATACAGAGATCCGACCAGAGTACAAAGCGACACAAATGACTCCGGCAATGCCAGACGGCGGTGTTAACAACGTCGATGCGGACGATGAGATTGTAGAGAACCGGGTCTACTCATTCCCAGCAACTTGTCCTGGCTGCATGAAACCTTGCGACACGAACATGAAGATGGTCAACATACCGCACTTCAAGCAAGTCGTCGTCATGAGCACAGTATGCGACCACTGCGGGTACCGGAGCAACGAGATCAAGACGGGTGGCGAGATCCCAGAGAAGGGCTGCCGGATCACGATGTCGGTCGAGAGGCCCGAGGACCTCGCTCGCGACATTCTCAAGTCAGAGTCCTGCCGCCTGATATGTCCCGGGCTCGAGCTCGACGTGCAGCCCGGCACCGTAGGCGGTCGATTCACTACCATAGAAGGTTTGCTGACCCAGTTCCGCGATGACCTGCACTCCTCAGTGTTCGGCATGGACGACACGGAAGGCACGGGCGGCGACTCGCTGCAGGCCGAGACCAAGGCGACGTGGGATGCCTTCTTCAGCCGTCTGACCCTGGCCATTGACGGCAAACTCCCCTTCACCCTCATCATGGAAGATCCGCTGGCCAGCAGCTACGTGCAGAGCTTCACGGCGCCGGCTCCGGATCCGCAGATCGAAGTCGAGGAGTACGAGCGCTCGTTCGACGAGATGGAACATCTGGGCCTGAACGACATCAAGACGGAAGGGTACGAGAACGACGCGGAACCGGAAGAGGCGCAAGAGCATGGTGAAGTTGCAGCTGCGATTGCGGATCCGTCGAAGGTTGAAGGCCTTTCGGAGGAGGCGGTCAAGGCGCTACAGGACCTGGAGGTATCTGATCCCGCGGTGGATGCGAAGCATGGAACGAGTGCATAGAACCAGGCGCAGCCCTGGGAGCTCTTGTCCCAAGCCGCGCAGACGAAGTTTTGTGTGAGCAAGTTCTCGCGCAACAGCCCCGCCACTCACTGGCAACGAGATGTGTTGATGATGATGCCGCTTCCTGGGGAAGGCGTCTTCTGACTACGCCACTATACGGTTTTGGAGAGTAGGCACCCTTTCGTGCCGTCTCGGTATATACCCAAAGATAGCATAGACGCTGTAACGTGCTGCATGGTAGGCCCAACGTCACGCATCTGCTGTGCACAAGACGTGCTTCCAACTCATCCGCGTTTCAACGCCCCGATTCCGTCTTCGCTCTTCACCCTCTGCTTCCCTGCCTGCCGTCCAGACGGCTGGAGCTCCTGGTCCGCACAGCTTGTCTATGCGCGTGGCAGAACGCTCCCACGCAAGCCATGTCGTGGCCAGACTGTGATGTCTGTCCCTCCCAATCGAGGCGTCTCCCACCCTGGGCGTCACCAGGTCTCCATCTGCACACTTATGCCTCGTGTCATGTCTGCCTGTACCGGCCCTTTCGTGCCCCTTCTCATCCCGCCAGCGGATTCGCATGTATACTAACCCCCTCGATCCTACACCTCCCCGTCGGCCGCCCCTTCCCATCACACTCAACCCCCTCGAGCGCATCTAGCGTAGTGTCCGCGCCCTCGATGACGCGCCCAAACACCGTGTTCTTGCCGTCCAGATGCGGCGCCGGCGCGTACGTGACGAAGAACTGGCTGCCGTTGGTGCCGGGCCCTTTGTTGGCCATGCTGACTATGCCGCGCGCGTTGTGCCGCAGGCCGGGCCGGATCTCGTCGGCGAAGGGCGCGTGCCAGATGGAGGCGCCGGCTTTGGGGTTCGAGGCGCTGACGCGTGAGGCGGCGGGCCCGCCGGTCTGGAACATGAAGCTGGGGATGTTGCGGTGGATGGGCGAGGCGTCGTAGTAGTGCGAGGCGCACAGCGCCAGGAAGTTCTCGGCGGTGCGCGGCACGCTGTCGCAGAAGAGTTCGAGCTTGAGGTCGCCGTGCGTCGTGTGTAGCTGTGGGGGCGGGAGGTGGTGTCAGGGATAGTAGATGGGGAGTAGATGGGAGGTAGGAGGGTGCTGTAGGATGAAGTGTAGACTGAGGGCTTACCGTGACGGACATGTTCGTCTCCAAGCGGTCGAGAGAGAGTCGAGGTGGGCAGTCCGTCCAGCTGTGACGGAGGGCAAGGTGGGGGACGAGGGACGAGGGACGAGGGACGAGGGCGAGACGGCGCTCGGTCTGGATCGCTGCGTCGATCGTCGTCAGCCCCGTTGCGCTTCGACGGCGGGCGGAGTTTCACCCTCAGCCTTGTCACGCTTCCATTGTCAACACCACGTCCGCCGAAGGCTGAATGTTTGGAAGCGCTGGCACGAACAACCACTGCCCAGCAGACGTAAAGCCAAGCTGCATACAAGCGTAGAGACACCCCCATACCCTACTCCACACCCCACACCCTACACCGCACCCTTACCCTCTGCTCTCCGACACCACAAGCCACAGCGGCGTCTGTCCCTCCCGACATTCCACGCTCCATCAGCAGCGTCGCGCCGCGAACCGACCTGCCTCAAGCAGGTCCTTGGGCTGAGCAGACTCGACCCAGGAGCCCCTCACCCCCGCGCGTTCCAACATAAGTTTTCGAGTTTGCGCCGTCGAGAGCACGCTGCAGTACAGGAGTAAGGTGCTTGGAAAGCACGAGGCTGCAGTAGCTGACTCTCGCCCCCCGTCCTCCCCCTTGGTCGGCCAATGCGGTCCCCGAGGACGACAGGCAAAGGCCGATAAGAAGGGGAGAGTATGACGGCGTTTGTGAGGGTCTCGGGACCCCCGAACAGTAACTACCTGGTGGGATATCCGGGCATTTCTGCCACCCTGGTACGTACGCGCTCGTATGGTGCTGTCATGCTCGATGCGCTGGGGCGTTGGCGGTCCGACGCAGTAGGAGTCTCGTTCTGTCTTGCGATTCATGGAAGTGGCCAGATTTGCTAACGTCACTGTGTTCACAGCCTCGAATCGAGGGCAAGGTCGAGATACGGCCCATCATAGGCGTCTCAGCCCCCGTCTCTGTGTCGCTCGTCACCATATCTCTCCAGCGCCGCGAGACGATCCATCCCTCCGCCGACTCGGTCACGAAGAAGCACCTGGCCGCGCCGCGCAAGGAGATTGCAGACATAGTCGGCAAAGAGATGCTCCTATTCCGCTGTCCGCCTGGCCGCGAAGCCGAATCCATCCTAGCCATGGATCTGCCATTCGTGATCTTCATCCCGTACGGGCGCGGCGGCGAGGAGATAGCGCGGCGCGTGCCGCCGGCCAGCCTGCAGCTGGAGAAGCGCACGGCGGAGACGTTCTACGAGCTGGTGGTGACGGTGCAGCAGGGCCACTCGGAGCAGAAGAAGTATGCCTTCCCCGTGCCCATCTCGCGCTACGACACGCTGTCGACCTTTGGCATGTACAACCGCCCGGAGTCCGCCGAGCGCGTGTCGGACCACCTCATTACTCTGGGCATCTCGCTGCCGCGCTGGTCTTACGGCCCGCTCGACCCGGTCTCCGTCTACATCAAACTCTCCCCGAACCCGTCGTACCTGCAGAAGGCCAAGAAGGTCACCATCCAGAAGATCTCGGTCGGCATTGAGGAGGAGATCACGTACAACCACGAGGGCGACGAGCCGAGCAAGAAGATCAAGGTCCTGGCTAAGCACACGCAGGCCGTCGGTGTGCGCATGCCCGAGGCCGGCTACTTCACCAATCTGGGCCTTGTCTTTCCGGCTAGGGAGTTACGAGATCAGGAGGGCGTGCTGCCGAGGGGCAGGAGCGGGTTCCCGATGTATGCGGTCAGTGGGTTCACGACAACGGCGACGCTATACAAGATTGAGTACTATCTGTCTGTCAAGGTAACGTCTATCACTCTTCACCTCTTTCCCGTCTCCCTCCGCAAAGCCTCACCAGACCCTTTCCCCCACCCCGATATCGATGGAAGCCTCTACCAATCCACCCTTCTAATCCCACCCAACCCCCACCCCACAAAACGCAAACCCCCCGCTGACCCCCACGCAAGGCGCAAATGTCCGCGGCCAAAGACATCACTCTCCGGCAGCCGATCGTCGTGTGCCCCTTCGACCACGCCGGTTGCAAGGAAGAGATGGAGGCCATTGAGCAGGCCGCCAAGGACGCCGCGCACATCAGCCCGGACAACCCCATGCTGCCCGCCGCGCTCATAGTCAAGGCGAACGACCCGGGCGGGCTGAGGATGCTAGGCATGGCGAATGTCGGGGGGGTGCGGAAGGTGCTTGTCGAGTGAATAAGTGAAGCGGTTCGTGCGAGCCCGTGGGGGGTCGAACTGGCTGGGTCGGATCGAGCGCAGGAGTAAATGAAACAAGCGCGAGGGCCGCAGAGGCCGAATTGACGGCGTAGCGACATCCCGAGAGGAACACGGCCGGCCGTGTGCGGAACTCAGAAACCACCGCTACGACGACGGCGACGACGGTGATAGCCCCCGCAACCGGGACAGCCCTAGCTGCTGCCCAGCCTGCCTGGAGGTCGGAGTCCCGCGAAGGAGGGAACGGCACGGCAGAAGCACGCGTACCCTTTCAGTTAACGAAGAGCGAAACACGAGCACACGAAAGCAACAACCGCCAGAACGACCTAATCCTCAACCCACAACTCGCAACCCACAACATCAGGCAGCAGACAGCACACAACACACGGCAACAGTAACAGCAACAGCAATAGCAGCACAGCAGCACGTAGCAGCACAGCAACAACAAAAAGGACTTGCTCGACCCACAGCGTTTTCGGGCACAAGGCGTTTCTGGATGCGGGGATTGTTTCCCACGGCGAAACGGGCGCGAAGGCGCACTGATCCAGGGATAAAGGACACGCGTCGTCTCGCGCGCCGGGCGTCACGCATACCCCACTGTGCTTACTTTTCTTTTGGGGGTAGAAAGGGAACAGAGGGGGTTTAAGGCAGGAACTTCGATCGGAGGGGAGGGAAAAGCGGGAGGAGGGCATTTCCATGGCGTCTGTGCTTAGTTCTCTGCAAAACCGGACGTTTTCCTCGGCGGCGCGGCGCGGGTATCTCGTCGGTTCGACGTGGCGCGCAGATGCTCAGCTCGGAGAACGCAAGTGGAACAGCGGAGAGGGGGGTTTTAGGTCTGTGGGTTTGACGACAGGGCGAGCGCCGAGATCAGCGCTGCTAGCTCCGACTCTACCTTGCTTGCTGCTGCTGCCGCTGCTGCTGCTGGCGTGCTGTTCCTGTGCACCCCTCCCTCAATCCCGCCCGCCCCTTCCCTACCACTGTCCGCCCTTCCTTCCCTTGCCATGTCCTGAGCACAGCCGTCGCTGTCGTTTGGACCCGAGTCTTGTAAAGAGAGTAGGTGCTCCCGTACGGTGCTGTATACGCTTTGGTAGGCGGCGCTGTCGGGCCCGAAGGTCGCGGCTGCGTTGCGCAGGTTTGTGAGGAGCTGGGGTGGGCGGGTTAGGGGTGGGACATATGGTGGGCAGGAAAAAAAAAGGGGGGGGGGAGATGAAGAAGGCACGAGGGGGTTGGATTTTGGGGGGAAGACGATGAATGGGCGAGGAGGATACAGATAGAGGAGGGACATAGGACAAAGGGGAAACTGGGGGAGTGGACTTGCTACTGCTGTTATGTCGTCGTTACGAGAGGACAACAACGATGTGGTGTTGGACATGCTGGCCCCTGAGAGGCAGGGAGTCTGAGGGGTGGTGGTGGTGGTGGTGTCGTGGGAGAAGTTCCTAGGGGGTTGACGAGAGATACAGACGGGATCGATCGGCGACTTGCTCCGCGACTTTCTGCTGATTCCAATACAATGGAAGAACGTCGTCGACGAGGGACGACTGTGTGTGAAGGGTGACGGTAGAGACGTAAGAGGCCTGTAGAGACTCGACTATGAAACAAACACACACCTAATAGCTAGTCCACTGGGATGTCACATTTACCTTCACCAGCGATAAAGCTTCCAGGTTCTTTTGCCTTGTGTTCTGCGGCATCGAAGCAGACACGTGGGTTGGGGGAGTTGGAGCTATCCAGCCCTACCCGCTGCTTCGAGTCATGTTTCAATCTTCCACCTTCACGTCGATATCAACATCAGTCGCACTCGATCTCCCCAGAACATCACAGGTGGGCAGCACAGATGGCGTCCGAGCACGACGAAGACGCCCTTCCCTCTCTCGGTCTCGCCTCCTCTGACGAAGACGGCACCCTCGACTACGCCTTCCTCGCCAAACTCTCCCTCTCCGCCTCGACCTCCGCCCCGAAAATCCCCAAACGCGGCACCAAAGACTTCGAGCCCAACAGCACGCGCACGCAGACATCCGCGCTCGCCAGCTCGCGCGATGCAATGCACACGGCGCTGTCCGTCGGGCGGGTGCACCTGCCCAAAGCGCACGTCTACGCCGTCTACGACGCCGAATCGTGCATGGCATATGTGGACAGGGTGAAGGGGCAGCACTTCAAGACTATGGGCCGCGATGTGGGGGATAAGGGCGGGAAGGGGAGCAGGCTGTGGTTGCTGCCGGAGGAGTGTCTGTATCTGCTTGAGAGGAGCACGTTGGACGTGCGGTGGCCTATTGACGAGGCCGATGGGGGTGGAGTGGGCGGAGAAGGCGAAGAGGGGGAAGAGCAGCAGCGCTTGGGCGTGCCGATGAGCTTGCAGGGCGCGTATGCGGCGTTCATTGGGCTGCAGGCGGAGAAGGGTGGTGCGCTGACGCTCGAGAGATATGCGGTTTATGCGTACCTGAAGAGAGCTGGGTACACGGTACTCAGAGCGAGCAGCTGGGATGGACCAGGTAATGTGCCGGAGGATCGTGTAGTGGACGAACAGCTGCCGGCAAGGTATTGGGGCCTTGGATTGTTCGCCGAGATATGGAAGAGCATATTCGCTGCGAAGCCTGAGGATCCCACTGAACGGCAACGACTGGGTCCGCTCGTCACGCCAGGTCTCTATCGAAGCTACGGTACGCTCTAGCACCCTCGTAGCTCTTCACTCCGCCCACAGCTCTCCGTCCTATCGCTATGCTAACATCATACAGCCGACATCTACCGCCTCCTCGCTTTGATCCCCGCGCACGATCCCGCCCTGCCATCCTCCCACACCCCCACAGAACCGCCCTTCCGCGTAACCTACAACGTTTACAAGCCGAACGCCGTCTACAAGAAGTCCGCTCCCGGCCCGCCCGACTTCCGCATCGCAGTCATCAACGCGCGCGAAACGCCTGTACCATCGCTGGACCAGCTTGCCGCGCTGCTGGACACTACGCCCTATGACCCGCCATGGCCGGGCGCCCAGCTGTACCAGAAGGTGCGGCAGGGGTATCGCAATGTGGTGCTCGCCGTCGTGGACCAGGGCGTCGTGAGCTATTTGAGGATCGCGGATGCCGGGATGGAGAGGGAGAGACTGTATGAGCGGACGGGGGGCGCGTTCAGGGGGAAGAGAGGTGGAGGAAGGGGCAGAGGGAGGGGGAGGGGGAGAGGAAGGTGATAGGTTGTCGATATGAGGTCAGGAGTGGATGAGGATCTATTCGACCCAGCTGGTACAGTCTGCCAAGGCCGTCCACGTAGAAGGTGAGCGTCGCTGGAGCATTCTTGTTCTTAACAAGAAGTCGGCAGCGTCCCGGACATCTTACCCCTGAGGCAGCGTTCTTGTAGACGACAAAGTGCCCGTGACTTCCGCGACATTCATACCACCCTGCTGTACTGTGTTTCTCTTGACCGGGTCCCATCCAAATGCTAAAGATGGAACCGAAGTGAGATGCATCTGCCGAGTCAGTCAAGGCCAAGCGAAAACATGGGGAGACCCTGGATCTTGCTCGATCTGCGTGGCATGAATCCGCTGTCCAATCAGCATCTGCACAAAACATTCGACCTTTCGGAAACAGGGTCGCCGCTCTGAGTTCGCCCGAAGGAACAGACGGCAGAATGACCAACCCTAACCTCTGTTCAGTGTGAGGATGACGCTGAGGCGCGATGCGTATAGATGTAGACGGTGCTATCCATTGTTTGGGCATCGTCTACTCATTTCACCTTCCCTAACAGTCTCTTGCAATACTTGAACAACTTCGAGTCTCACAACCAGCACTTCGTCTCCATCCGTGCTCCTAAACTGCCTCTTCTCTCAATTCACTATGGGCGAGACCATCTCCGAAGCGCTCGGCAACGACCACAAGTACCTCGACCACTGCTACGAACAGATCAAGGCCGGAGCAGACTTGGAGACGAAGACACAATGGAGGAACCAGTTGACATGGGCACTCGCACGACATGCCATCAGTGATGAGCTGACTGTGTATCCTGCGATGGAGAAGCACCTGGGGGAGGAGGGGTTAAAGTTGACGAATGAGGATCGGGCTTAGCATCAGGCGGTACGCATACACCAAGTCTCAATCTCGAACTGAGTGACCAAGGCTGACGTTCTGCTCCGTTACAGGTGAAAGAAGACCTCAACATACTCCAAAATCTGTCCCCCGACGACCCCAAGTTCGATCCTCTACTCGAACGCCTCATGCAAGACCTGCGCCACCACATCGAGCACGAGTCCAACGAGGACATGCCGCGGCTCGAGAAGGCGCTCTCGAAGGAGGAGAGTCAAGCCGTGGCCAGGAGCTTCCAGAGGACCAAGATGATCACGCCGACGAGATCGCACCCGAGCGCGCCCAACAGGCCGTATTTCGAGAATGTGGCGGCGCTGCTGGCGGCGCCTATTGATAAGGTTATGGATCTGATGAGATCGTTTCCGCAGGATAGCAAGCTTTGAGTACGGATTAGTGCAGTGGCCAGATACGTACGGGTATATCTAGGTCGGATGAAATTGGAGCGTTGCGTGCATTGGGTTTCTTAGTATCATGAGGTCACTCTCTGGGCCTCCACACTGATTTCATGGCGTGTCTGAAGCGACGAGACAAACTTTCAATTCTACTGTGGTCTGTGCCGTAGTCGGTTGTTGATATTCCGCTTCGTATTTGTATCCTTCTCACGACCACGGGCATTCTCGCTCGCTCCCCGACGACGGTAACGAAAGCACCTCTTCCAGACACATCACTCATCACCCTATATACTCTTGTCTCTAAATCTCCCGCCGTCGATGGACTATACACTAAGATGCAACTCTCTCAAATGTCGCAGCCAGCTTGTCGACCACGCTGTGGTAACGACCTGCAGGTCAGTCGCAACGATATCCCATAGGAAGCCCATCAGCTCACAACGACCACCAGTCACATCTTCTGCATCTCGTGCTCTGACGGTCTAGGCTTATCGAATTCGAACGGCGGCGCCCGGATCTGCCCTGCTTGCGAGACACATCTTATCAACCCAGACGATGCGGTGGTCACTCAGCTCAACCCTACGGAGGACTACAAGACGAGCGTCCTGAGTGGGTTGAGCCCAGGCATCATCATGGAGTGTGCTGGAAGAGGTCTGGCGTTCTACAGCTACCAGACGACTCAAGAGATGTCAGTGTAATCCACTAAGCCGGCTGCTGATGCTGACAACCCCAGTGTCTATCAGGAGTTTCTGGCGAAGAGTCTCACGGAGAAGTACTCGACGCTCTCTTCACAGATGGACAAGATCATCAACGACGCAAATGCAGAGATTACAAACCTCAGAGAGAAGCTCTCAGGTCCGTCAAACCGGCATTGTAAAGCTCTCAACCTCTGATCTTGACCGCAGCTGTGCACACGGATCAAAAGCACCTAGAGCAGAAGAACCACGAGCTTGTCACCGCCTACAAGGAGAAGAGCAGGAGCCAGCAGCAGATCCAGAAGCTTTACCAGTCACTAAAGTCCCAAGTCATGGCTTCACACGTGCAGACTGCTGCGTCTGACGACGCTGAGAATACCTTGCAGACCGTAACTGGCAGCCGTTTGATCGATCGACTTGGCACGAGTCGTGCCCCTCAGAGCCAATACGCACAGTTCTCCGCGGGCCATCGTGGAGCAGAGCAGATACACAGTCGTCAGAGAAGTAGTGGTAGCGGGGGCATTACAGCGCAGTACAGTGGTCCTGCTGGGGGTACTTGGAACAGTCAGACACGAGAGAATAGAGGAGGTCTATTTAGCTCACGTACGTAGAGTACTTTGTCCCTCACCCAAGCGTTACGCTGATGAGTCCGCCAACAGAGAATGCATCCATTGCCGCAACTCCTTCGTCTCACCGCACCCGCCTACCCGTCC
>NAJN01000808.1:0-16974 GCA_005059845.1 Cryomyces minteri | reverse complement strand
TAGGGCGAATGCACGGTGGCTGACGCTCACCAACGCCTTGTCCGGCCTTTTCTGTGCTTCTCTGAACTTCATCGATTCTACGAGAACGATACGACCTGTCATGACTTTCGAGCCTGAAGGCACTCACTCGAATGCCTCGATGCGTAACCTTCACCTGTTGCACGGCACACTGCCACACGAGGTCGTCTGCACGGAGAACCTCACGCCTTTCCTGAAGCTGCTCCCTTGTAAGGGTAAAGCGGGCATCTCGAGCTTGCTCGATGGACATAAATTATTCGATGCGAACTGGCAAACCATGGCAGTTGATGTCAAGCCAGTATGTCCAGAGGATGGGACTGAGTGCATACTGCAAATAGAGCAGACGGTGGACATGGTGCTAGATATTGAGAGGTCGAAGAGGCCCAGAGGTGTGTGAGATTCTTCACCAAGTTGATTCGCCTGAGGGCTGATGAGTTTTAGATAATCCCATGCCGCGTCCGATACCAACGGAGGATCTCGTCTGCGATAATTCGAAACCTTACCATGGTGGTGACAGCTGTTTCCCACTTGACAGGACCTCTGAGATGTCGTGGAGTCTGAACAAGGTGTTTGGACGTCCGCTAAAGGGGTCCTGCCCGTTGACTACCGAGGACGGCCGAGACTCCGAGACTGTGTGCATCAACGTGCCTCATGAACGAGAGGTACAAGAGCGTACTGCAGCAGATCTCGTCAAGAAAGAGCATGAGGATGGGTACCTCAGGTGTTACAAGATATCACGTATGCTGTTGCAATCAAACTGCGATTCTCCATGATGCACATACTAACATACCTTTCGTAGCGAATCTCGACTTCGACCTCATTCTCCCGGAACAATATCTTTCTTCGAATCTCCCGCTCTCCCACCCTTCCCTGCACGCCTTCCGGTCTATCACCGGCCATGGCCAAGAGCGCGGCGGCGTCCGCGCCATCTTGACCAACCCCTCGCTTACCTCACCCGTCCGCTTCGTCTATCTCGAGTCGCTGCCCTGGTTCATGAAGCCCTACCTGCACACGCTGCGTGCCACTATCTCTTCCTCCACAGCCCCCCTTCCCGACCAGTATCTCGAACCGCAGCAGGCGCCCAACACCGCCGATCCAATCAAGCAAATGTACTACCGCCCCGCCGTTGACCGTCACCGCGGCACGCACCTCGAGCTTCTCCTCGAACTCCCGCCAGCATCGACGCTGACGCTCACCTACGACTTCGAGAAATCGCTACTAAGGTACACGGAGTACCCGCCTGACGCGAACAGAGGCTTCGACGTCGCGCCAGCTGTTATACGTCTCCTCTCCTCCTCCTCCTCCTCCTCCTCCAGCAATGGATCGTCTCTGCTGGGAGCGTCTGAGTACCTAAGAACGACTTCGCTGCTATTGCCGCTGCCGACTCCGGACTTCAGCATGCCATACAATGTGATCATCTTGACTAGTACGGTCATGGCACTCGCGTTCGGCAGTATCTTCAACATCCTGGTGCGCAGGTTCGTCGCTGCGGATGAGGCGCCGGGGTATGGGTTAGTGTCGTTGAAGGGACGGATTTGGGCTCTAGCGCAGAGGCTGAAAGCCAGACTCAGGGGGAAGGGTGCAAAAGATGAGTGAAGGGGGGGAAGGGGTTGTGGATAAGGGCATGATCAGGAGGGCACGTAGTCGTCGAGACCAACGTAGACGGTGGCGTGACTCGCGTTGTTGTGGTGATCGAGGAGGGAGAATCGTAGTTAGCTTCTCCATCCCGTCCCGCCATTCAGAGAGGATGTCTCTGCTGTTCTCACACATTCCCATCCAGATCTTGAATGCAGCGGGCTTGTCTACGCGCTCTCGTGAACATGGACTCTTAAGCGCGATCAGCAGCGGGAAATGCTTGTAATCGTGTCAACAGAGCAGACAGGGGGGTTCGAGCACGCATGCACGGCAGCACTTCGAGTTCTCGTTCAGCGTCACTCTCTGTAGTATCAGCTCCGTTCCGCTCATCACAAAACGCGCTGTGCCATCGACGAGCACGCGGCCGGTCGCCTTGACGAACTCCAGCAACCGGCGCTGCTGTTCGTGGGGGTACGGCATGACGGTACGCCAGAACCGGCAGACTATGCGATGATGGCTGATGGGGAGGATGGAAAGGCTGATGTGGAGCGGGACGAATGTGTAAGTTGGGGCGGTCTATTAAAGGCGTGCAGAGATGGAAGTGCTGCACCAATCGTAGGTCCACGACCTCGCCGCCACCGGTTACTTCGTTCCTGGCGTAGATGGGCAGTAACCGGAACACTCGATGTGTCTCATCGTAGCGTTCGGGAGCGATTGGTCGATGCCAAGATGTCCAACTGAATGGCTCCTGGGACCGCGATTTGAATCTCCTTGAATACTGAGGGTCGTCGGCTGGCCCTTGACTGGTTTTGCATGTTGCGACAAACGTGTCTGCAGGTAGCCTCTGCCATGTATACCCTAGTAGTACTCTCTAGCCGCGAATCTCATCTCGCTTGCCCCAATATCGAACACCGCAAGCACGTTCTTCAGGAAAACGTCGCCCAGAATATTAAGCCCACCGCCATTCCCCTGGACACCCGTAATGCACTTCCCGTCCCCAGTGTCGAGGACCATATCGGATGGGTTTATATAGAAGATCTTGCCGCTAATGTTGATACCGAAGACCGGCGCAGTTGCGTTGCACTGAACGACGTATCCGCCCTGGTCACTGATGTACTGGGCTGGAGGATCGAACGACGCGTTGACTGCATCTGCGATGGCTTCGGGCACGTAGATCAGTGTCGTGCCACTGTCGACGATGACGTGTGTGTCTACGCCCTTCATTGGCCTCTTCTTCGGGTTTGAGGGCCCATTGGGGACTTGACCGCTGACAAACTGCGTGCTCGAGTCGTTACTATGCACGAAGTTAGACAGTTATTCCTGCTTCAGCGTCTCCTCCATGTGAATACGCGAAACCTCTGTAATTTCTTGCGCAAAATCAGTGTGCCAGCGGAAGCCAATGAAACCGTGAGGCTTCACCAAAGTCAGGGATGGCGTTCGGCGAAAGCTTGAGATCCTCCATGCACGTCATCGGACTAGCAACACAAGAGACTGACCTGTACGCGTAACCGCCAATCTTGATGGTATAGAATTGATACTCCGCTACGCCCGTAGTGTTAGAGCCATTGATCGGGTGCATGGTGAGGACTTCGATCGGAACGCTTGCGGAATATGAGCTGTGGCGGACTGAAGGCAAGCCGCCTATGGCCAATAGACCGCCCTCGGAGACACCGCGGCTGATTGCTAGCGAGAACATGGGGTTGACGAGACCTTCCTGAGACATGCTGCTCCAAGAGTCAGTAAAAGAACCGGAAACGTCATGGGTACAGCTTGTTCGGCACTGGGACAGTAAGCATACTGACCTCGTCATAACTGGGCTGTACACGACCTGCGTTCCTTCGACGTCCGCTTGAGGGTCAGATCCAGGAAATGCGTGGGTCAAAACAGGATATGCAAGTCCGATCAACCCGCTCGAGCTTCCATCGCCATACCACGCAGCGTAATCAACTACCCCAACTACTTGGTTGGGAACCACGATTCCAGCAAGAGTGACTGTCTCTGTACCGAGAATGCCATTCAGGAACTCGCCGTCTGCGTAAGAGGTATTGAAGTTTACGTTCGGTAGCTACCGGGGCATTAGTCAGGTCGCAGGGTGGCTGCGCTGCACCGTATTCCGAAGGACACAAGGTGAACTTTGACTGACTTGAGCAAAAGTGGTCGAGATATCATACGTAGGGCCGAACGCACAACACGACTCTGACTGAAGTGCGTTTGTTGCTGAGTTGATACAATCAAACCCAGTCTGTGCGATCCAAGTGTCGCTGCTGCCGGTGTCCACAACGGCGTCGAATAACTGATCTACAAAGCTGATGTGTGCAAGAAAGATTGAGCTTCCGGCGACAGCTTCGAGTGGATCTACAGCGGACTGTCCTGGAAGTCAGCTTGAGATCGTTCAGTGAAGCAAGTACAATCTCTGAGCATGTTCAAGCGTGGACGATCTCCGCTGGCTTCTGACCACGTCCGTAACATGTTGTCTAACAAGGTGCCACAAGAATCCGTCGTCAGACTCCCGCTGGCTGGCGTCGATTGTGTCAGGTGGATCTCTAGCGTTGAGTGCTCTCTGATGTGTCGAAAACGTCTCCACTCACCTGAAACCTCTGATACACTCCACCGACCGGTCTACCCACCCTCATTGTTCTCAAATACGGCTGACTTGCAAGGTTGCCCGGCTTCCTGGTCAGGGTAAGCACATTTGATGTCAATTTGTTCGGGCTGGGTGCTCGAGTGGCGCCCGGCTTTTGAGTTCGTATTCGGAACGCCGTTGAAGGATTTGCGGTGACACTTATACACATGAAGACTGCAATAGCAGTGGTGACAAAAAAGGGAAAGAACATGGTGCCTTATGGGAAGTGACGGATGAAGCTATAGGCTCTTGAGGACAACTGGAGAAGGAACATGAATATGCTTAGGAATAGAAACTCGATATATACCAAGCCCAAATAGAGGAAAGACGCGTGACACAGAACGCCGCTTCGAAGAGACCTAACCCTTGCCTGCGGAACGGATCTTGACATCAAACTTTGGAATGCCATGTGTCGCATCTTGCAAAACTTGTCTCCCCGGGAATGCACAGTCTGTTCTATCCAGTGCTCGACGCACGCCTAGATACCCGCAAATCAGGTACGCATCGAGTTGAGGAATGGGGCTTGGTGACTACCGAAACTCAAGCAAGGGGTCAGAGGCACCACATGAAATACTCAATCGTACAAATTCCTGCGAAGTGCAAGGAGCAAATACATCGAAGTGTTTGACAGTGTTGTTCAGAGCGGTTGGTGCCATTGACGTATTTGGAAGAGAGTGAACGGGATGACCGGCATAGGGGCGTTTTACTGAAGGAAAAATCTGCTAGAAACCGTCGAACTGATGCGATTGAAAATGCCACGCACCCAATCATTGAGGTACAGGGAACAGGTGGAGTGACATAAAGCACGTGATCATCGATGATACAAATATCACTACGTAAGCTCGGCTGCTCTCATGGTTCCAAAGGCTTTAGGCTTCGGGTGTACAGGGCGTCACGACCGACTAAGGAGGAGTACATCCAGGCCCAAAAGTGCGGCGAGGTCTTTGACGCCAACCTTGTGACCGCCACTTTGGTACATGATGGACGCGACGAAAGCTACACACGGGGTAGAGGTTGCGTCCCGTAGAACCCAAATTTCGTGAGGGTATGACCCAGGGAATCACCATCGGACGCCTGCTTAGCAAGTCTGCTCCGGATGGCTAAACTGGGACTGTAGCGTTCACAGTGCATGAGACAGCGAGCCTAGCAGTCTGTGTTGTGCCGCTCAACAGACAGGACATGGTGTAGTAAAGCTTCCGACAGTGGGATCGTGCTTAATCGTCTGCGCGAGAGGTATGGCCCTTGCAATGAGCTTCGTGAAGTTCTGTGTCTTTGGCACAAAGCGTCTTTGCTTTTGAGGCCCGTTATGGTGACCATCACGCATTTGCTCCTCGTCTGCCAAGAGCCGCCCTAGTAGCACTGGCACAAGCTGAGACGCGTAATGCATCTGTTTCGGTTGGAATGTCCAATTCCGGTACTCAGTCGTCGTCAGATGGATCTTGGAATCATTGTCAGGCAACACACCGGGTTAGTTGTTCATTAGGCCTGCTATCTCCAGGTGCTCCATTCATCCTCGTAGTCTTCATCGTCGCTCTCTTCTATTTCTTCAAAAGGTTCAGCCGCCGTAACGAACGGCTCGACGGCAAGCACATCTGCAGCAGGACCTTCTCTATTCTTCCTCAGAGCGTCCCGCTTCTCCTTCAGCCTCCTGACCCTCTCTTCCAGTCCCTCCATTTCGTCGAACTCCTCTTCCAAGTGCCCTGCAGCATCTTCTTTCTCGGCCACAAGCTCTTCATCTCTGCGCCCACGCTGTGTGCTTAAGTCTTCTATTGCTTGCGCAGCGAGTTCTTTAGCAGATATAGGCCCAGCTTGGATCGTTGCTGTAACGTTCAAGGCAGATATTGTAGGGACTTCTGGAGGAGGTGTAGCCAGGTCGCGCTCGAACGCCGCCCACTCTTCTTCATCTACTGCTTGCTGCGTTGGTGGAGGTAATCGGGGGTTCGCAGGATCAAAGAAGTCGGAAGGCACCGCGCCTTTTCGTTCTACTGCCGAAGATGGTTCGGACTCAGACTGCTCAGCATGCGTCTCCAGTGTATTCACCTCCATGCCACTGGGCTGCAGCACGTCGGTGTCTGCTTCCACATCATTCCCTCCAGCGTCCCCACTGAAGAAGCCTGCGGGTAGTCCTTTCGCTTCCTCAGCTTTGCTTTTCTTTCTCCCTTCACTCTCTTCCCTATCATCTGCTTTCCGCTTTTTGCTGGTGGGAACGGAAGCTGTAAGTGGTTTCGCAGGAGCTCCGTCTTGTGCCCTCTGTAGGCGTTGTGTATGTTGGCTGGATCTGACATGCGGATCCCATAGTACCTCTGACTTAAGCTGCAGGTTACAGACTAAACACACAAGAGCTCCTGATTTAGAATAGGTAGCGTGAGGGTAGGTTATACGTCGAGAAGCGCGCTCTGAGCGGAGGAGCGAGCGCACGTCTGCCATGATGAAAGACTTTGCATGCGATTGTCGAAGAGATTGCAGTGTGGGAGACGCTTCTAGATCGATTTTGCAGCTGTGTTCTCCTCAGCCGAAAAGCTGTGTTGTCCTGTGTCTTCTCACATGTGGACGTTTCGAGGAAGCTGCCACTGAGCCCTGCCTTAAAGTGTGGCTTGAGCAGCGTGGCCACGTTTACTGGCTAGCGCATTCGCTTGTTGTAGCGCGGCGGTATGCAGCTCGCGCCTTCTTCTCCTCACTTGAGCTTCCTTCTCTTCCACCACACGACTCTGCATCCAACGACAACACCGGCGCCCGCATCGATCTTCTCGCGCTGACTCAGGCGCCTGCCTGTCGTCGTTGGGACTCACTGACGAAATCAACTTGGCGCTCACGACAACCCTCTTTCGCCGCAATTGCAAGTTCGCGCATTCGCACCCGACAAACCGCGACATCTGTCTCTGTTACGCACCCATCATACCAGCCTGTGCAGATCTTTGGCCAGGACAAAGTCTCAGCTTCTGGCTTTGAGGAAACTGACGCGCATCGGTGGCTCCAAAGGGAGATTGTCAGAACTGTCACTGTGCGCTTCTCGCCTCACAGAGACTCAGAGGTTGGAAGTGAATTACGGCGAGATCAGCTAGCTGCTCTGGCTGTCGTCTCTGGCTCTCAGGCACTTCTGTATCGCACGCGTCCTTTCTATCTATAGTAGCAAGTCGTGAAACCTTTGAGATCGCATTGTTTGAACCCAAAGCCATCCGCTGTCCGACTGTGAAGTGTCCAACCGGCGTCGACCATCATGTCTGGTAAGCAACATCAAATCTGCATGCCTACTCGAGCACGTTTTAGACGCATCGAATGGCATAACCACATGGTGCCAAGAGGACGAGCGCTGACATCCGATCTGCAGAAGAACAACCTCGTCGTTCTGGCCGAGCGACCAAAGGGCAAAACGCAAAACTCGAGTCCTCTGATGCCCAAACACCTGCCCTCAAACCTGCAAAGAAAGGCAATTCTAAAGCTTCCGCCTCGAAGAAAGCTGCCTCCGCCGAGCCCACACAATCCGAAGACAACGACGACGATGATGATTCGATCATTCGCTGCGTCTGTGGCGCAACGACCGACGATGAGTCCGGCAGGCGCATGATATGTTGCGATGCTTGTGACGCGTGGCAGCACAACGACTGCATGGGCATGCCAGAGGAGGAGGACCTACAACCTGATCATTACTTCTGCGAGCAATGCAGACCGGAGGAGCATGTAGAACTCGTCGCCGCAATGAAGAGAGGCGAAAAGCCTTGGGAAGAGCGGATCCAAGCTCGAGAGGAGGCGGAGAAGCAGAAGCGGAGGAAGAGAAAGGGCAGTGGGAAGAAAGGCAAAGGCGGACGACCAAGCAGAGCTAGTGGAATGAAGAGTGAAGGCAGCCAAGACGTCTCCAGTCCTGTTCCACCATCCAGCACGACTCAAGATGGAAGCAACAAGCGCAACCTCAAAGAGGAAGTATCGGGAGAAGCTCTAAATGAGGTAGGCACCACCCCGTCAACATGCTGTGCGCATACAACGACATGCTGTTCTCTCGACACCATAGATGCTAACCTACGATTTCTTAACAAAGGTGGCGATGTCCGAGTTCCGTAGAGAGGCTCCAGACAAGCCATTCCTCGAACTCAGCGAGATCGGACAGAAGCGGCGGATATCCAGCATCGGCGAAACCTCAGAGCTGGCACAGAAGCGACGAAAATCAAGCCTTAGTGACGAGACCGCACTTGGACGCTCTAGAGGACCACCAGATGCAGATACGCAGACGGCGTTGGTGGACGTCGACAGCCTCCCACAAGAGCGCAAGAAGGTCGCAGATGCGTTGGTCAAGACACTGGCTGAGCAAATCCGCGTTGCTTCACGTCAACAACCCGGATCAGAGCAGAGGTATTGACCACAACCCCCTTCTACTTGGGCGGTCGAAGCTGACCGTCACAGCTCATACAGGATCCCAGACGGACAGACAGCGGACTCCCTGGGCAAGCACTACGCAGCCTTGATAGAGTATTCGTTGTTCCAAAACCACTGCGGCACCTCGAGCAAGCCCACCGAAGCCTACGCTACGCACTTCAAGATGATACTGTTCAACATCAAGAAAAACCCTGTCTTGCTACGCCGACTGCTTCTTGGCTCGCTCAAGGCTGACGAGTTATCTACCATGTCGTCAGATGAGATGGCCAGTGAAGAGCTGCAGAAGAAGATGGCTGCTATGAAGGAGGAAGCCGACAAACAGGCGGTGATGATCCAAGAAGAGGACAAGCCGCGAATCCGCAGAACACACAAGGGCGAAGAGGTTGTCGACGACGAGTACGCACATCAGGCATCCAGTGAGACCGTATATCCAGCAGAACCGGTACGTCGCAGAGAGACACTGGACGACACCGAGATCACTACCGTAGACGTCACATCACACATGGAGAACGGCAGCCCCCCTGCAGTCGATATGCCCGAGAGCACCCCTGGTGAGAGACCTTTGTCCATTGATACCACCCATCCTCCAACACTTGATCGAAAGCAGTCATCAACCTTCAACATCAAGGACGTCTGGTCTAGCGTACAGTCACCTGTGGCCGAACAACGTCTGCTGCGCCAGCCGCCTCGACGTAAAAGCTCGGTCGCTGTCGATCAGCCAATAAAGCTGCAAGTAGATGATGCCGATATAGACCGTATGCTTAACGACGAGGACGAAGTCTACTCCCCAACCGACGTAGGCACCGATTCTGGTGTTATCTGGCACGGTCAGATGACGATGCCGGGTATAGCCTCATTCGCTGCATCGGCACGCTTCGCAGCAGGCGGCGACTTCAGCCGTGAGATTCCTTGGGCACAGCTGTTTCCGAAAGATCTCGAGATCTCAGGCCGTATCGCGCAGGACAAAGCGGACGAGTACCTGTGTGCGCTACCTTGGAGCAAGAATAGCGATATCACAGTCCTTTCTCTATCACCGTACGACAACGTTGCGGAATTCGACAAGTTGTGCGACTACTTCCTCGGCAAGGGCCGATATGCCGTCAGCAAACCCACGAACGAAGCGGTCAAAGATATCTACATTGCGCCTGTCGAGAGAGGTGAGGGTAGACTGCCGCCCGTGCTGGAGATGCTCGAACATTCGGTCATCGAATCTCCACCGCGCCAAGATCGCATGCTACTCGCGTTCTTCGTTGTCAAAGGCGGCATGTTGTCAAGTAGAGCGAACGCCCAACTAGTCGGACATCCATCTGCCGCCGGGAGCCCAGTAGCGCCACAAGCCTTCAACCACGACAACAATCACACTCCAGGACCTCAGCACCGCCCCCCAATTTCGGCATCCACCCCACTACAGGGCCCACCCTTCACGCCCGTCGACGCGAGCATGGGCAGCAACAATGTCAACCCGGAGTACATGCCAACGTACGGAAGTCCCTACGGACAGTCGCAACCTCCACCCCAGCGGCAGCAGCAGCAGCAGCAGCCGCCGCAGCACTTCAGCTCTCCCTTCCCACCTCCAGGAGGACCTCTACCTCCTCCCCATCACACCAATCCGCTCGTCCTCCCCATCCTTGGCCCCTTTGCTGACTCTCCCGTAGTCGCGCAGATCTTGTTCGCTATGCCCAATCTTGGCGAGCTCGAGCTCGGGAACTTGAGGGACATCTTAGAGCGAGAGCCGGCTACTCGGACTGATTTGATGGCGTTGCAGTCGAGTCTTTTTGGTGACAAGACGGGCTCTGGTGCATGAGGGGATCGGTTGTGGCTTTGAGATGATGGCGACGGGGCTGGATTGGGGATTGTCGGGAGGCTAGTAGTTCTGCTTGCCAACACACACTGTGTTCTTCTTCCTTAGCCTATACCACTTTCCATGATTGGCGGAGCTCGTGTAGCTTAGGAACAGTATTCGAATGGAACAGAATCTGGATCGAAATCGGATCGTAGACGAATGTCTTGCCGTGCTCTAGCTGCTTGGACGTCTGCAGCTACAGGTCCGCCTTCCCATGCCTTTGTGTCCTCATCAAGCCCTCCGGAGCCACAATACCAGAGCCAAAAATTCGATTCCCGAGCGTGCCTCTTTCCCTCACGGCTCTTTGTTTCAGGCATCTGCTCACCGGGTGACTTCATAGCGCCGTCCCATCGAAAGTGCGCATGCATCTTTTAACAGAACAAGAGAGGTCCGCTGTGTTGTAATTTGCGACAAGTTCCCCTCAGTATGTGTCCATCTCAGGTACAACCAAGGCTGCACTAGCCTGATCCGATATGACCTCGCAGGGAAGAGGGGCGGGGCAAAGAGCGAGGATATTGTATGGTACTGCGCTGCGTCTACATATCAGGCTGGCGCTGGAGAGTTTGTGCCTCCGACTCCTGGACACCTCTTCTTACTCCTCCTCCTCCTCCTCCTCCTCCTCGCGTGTTGTGTGCAGCTGGTTGTGCTATGCTGTCCCAGGCTGTTGCCCTACAATAGCACTGGCCCGTTGCGCCCACTCTCGTTGGTAGGCAGGGTGAATGTGCTGCCGTTTGCGCTACACGCTTTGATAAAACACAAGCGGAGTAAGTATGCTGAATGTCCATGCCTGTGCTGGGCAAGGTAGAATGGGCGGTTTTGGGGGCGGGAAGACGACAGGACGAGAGGATGAGGAAGGAGGAGTGGCTACACTGACCCGGCCACTGCTCTCTCGTATCACAGTCCTCTCGGGACGAGGTAAGAGGAAGAAGACGGGAGCAGAGGCGGGAGAGAAACACGACGGAACAGGCAGACCGACAATGTCCCTACGTCGCTGTCCCTCCCATCTTCCATAGCGGATTCGCTGACAAGATGACACGAGGGGCGGAAAGGCTTGACGGCGTCGCTCGCAGCGAATTGGAAGGGAGGGTGACAGATCAGACGAGCCTACATGTAGCTATACTGCGATGCAACGCTCCTGCTGTCGTGCTGCTCTACTGGAGCATGGGAACGTAGCAGGCGACGTACGGTCGGTCTTCTGCACGACTCGATGTCCGTGTGGACAGCATCATCGCTGCCGTCGTTCGCTTTGCCTCTAGGATGTTCTACGTAAAGGCGGCGATGGGAGGGGACTAGGAGGTGGGTTGTTGTAGAAGGAAGGGAAAATCTAGGGAATGGCAATTATGAGGAGGGCGTGCGTTGGAGGACGGAGTGAGCAAGCTTGACTTGTATACGAAACGAGCGTGTAGCATCATCGCGCGTGTGCAGGAGATCACCGTCGGATAGAAAGACGAAGCCATTCCGCGCTATCGACGTGGAGCGTGAGAATGAGTGTAGGGAGTTTTGAGTCTTCGTTACGGATTCCCCCTGTTGATTGGAGAACTGAGTAGTTGCTTGTCGACACGCCCAGGCGTTTGCTGTGCCCTCAATGTCCATGTGAAATCCAGTGTCATGTACGAGAAGTCTTCCATCCACATGAACGCCGGTTGCCACTTCCGCTAGCAGCTCGCACATTTCTGAATCCCGTCTCGGACATGACAAGTCACGGCTCTCACTGAAGAACATCCCTCGAGGACAAGCATGCCCGTCACGCTCAGCTCGCCACCTCACTCCTATTTCTGAAGTCCAGCAGGTAATCATCCCGCCGGTACTTCTCGTACGCCGGCCTCTGCAAGCTCTTCCTCGCGACCTCGACGTCAGTCATGATGTCCTCAATCAACGACTCCTTGGACACGTAATCGTACTCGGGCCGGATGAAGCCCAGGATGATCAGGTTCATATGGCTTTCGTAAAAGTCCGTCGGGAAGTCCAAAGCAAGTTTGGCGAAGTCTTCGTAGAATTGAATCACACTGTCATCGTCCAGTAGCTCCGCGAGGAAGACGGGCTGTGGCCTCCCATCGCCGCCCGCTTCGTCCGTCGCGTTCGGGACTCGCGGTGTATTGAGGCCTCTCGAGCTTGCGCCCGTCTGATGGCCTGATGTGCCGCCGTTGTTGACGTTCAGGTTGGGTTCCTGCCCGAGCAGCACGTCTCGCCGCCAGCCCGTGAGGATGGAGAACTCCTTGCTGACCGCTGCAATCTCGCCTGTGCGACGGCATATCACGGTAGGTGTCCCGTAAGCGTTGATAAAGTCTTCGTACTCCCAGAGCGTTCTTTGGAAGCACTTCTCCATGAAGATCAAATCATCACGGTTCAATGTTTTGGTGCAGGAGATGAAAGATGGACGAATTGATGCGAGAGCCTTTGCGATGCGGACCGTCTTCTCGGTTGAGAACCGCTTGTGGATGAAAGCGGTAAGAGAGTGGAAACCGGTCGTGTATGAGTAGGGTGCTTGGACCGAGGAGTAGATTTGCGAAGTATCGCGCCGACGTTTGCGTGGGTTTGGAAGCTGGGCGCTGCTGATATCCACAGCAGACCGCGATGGCTGAAGATGATGATGATGCTGCTGCTGCTGCTGCTGTTGCTGTTGCTGTTGCTGTTGCTGTTGTTGAGGTTGCTGTGGAGGTCGATTGAATACTTGCTGTTGTTGCTGCTGGTGACCGGCGTTGACAAAGAATGCCGGAGATAGAGGCGCTCCTTCATAACCTGTGACGACCTCGTTAGGATTGGGACTGGCGCTCGGCAGACTGCTCGGTCCTGCACCAATTGCATATGCGTGAGGCAGTCCGTTGTGGCCGTCTAGGCCGGCGGAGACGTCGAGGTCGGCAAGCTGTTGGTCGTACAGCTGGCTTGCGCTTCCTTGCCTCATGACAGCGCCCTGGTTGTTCTGCCAGCTGGGGAAAGCCCCAGCTTCTTGGCCGAACATGTAGCTGGAGGGACTCTTGTTGTACGCAGATGCAGTCGTCACAGGGGCGTTGAATGACGAGGCTCCAGATTGTACCTGGTTGATAGAATTTATCGCGTTGTCAACCTCTGGTGTACCTACAGCGCCTGAGGACATGTGACCAAGCATGCCGAACTCGAGTGCGCCATAATGGTTGCCAAAGTTGAGACTGGCAATATCGAAATTGAATATTGCCGGATCACTTGGATCGAACAGCGGCCCACCGAATTGGGGACTCTGCTGAGCAGTCGAAGGGGACATCCGCGGCAGGGCTCCTGTCATACTTAGTATCGGAGAAGCCTGCTGCCCAGAAGTGCCGCTGAATTGGGGCGGTGAGATTGGTTGTTGTTGGTTTCCAAACGGATTCATGGCCGGGTCTTCCTGGAGAGGTGGTTGTATTCGTCCTTGAACGCTGCTTTGCGGATAGACTGCATAGATTCCTGGTTGACCGGGCGTGTAGAAGCTTGACGATTGAGGAATCGAAGATCCCGCGTTTGATTGCGATGCGGATCCTACATGAGGTGGCACCTGCGAGCCTTCGAGATGATGGTGATAGTTTCCTCCAACTACTGGCATCAATGCCTCGTTCGGGGCATCGTGAAGGTACTTTGCTTTCTTGCGCATGCCATCATGGCATGAGTCCTGTAGCCCACGCTTGACGCAACGCTGGCAAGGACGTTCATCACCTAGAACATCAACGAATCAGTACGAATAGCACGTCTCTCGAGATCATGTACGTGCTTCTGGAATCGATTCTGGCAGCATACCACAGGTCAGATGGGCTCTTTGGCAGGCGAGACAAGCCCGCCTCGCCTTCTTCCGTCTAGGTCTGAGAGGATCCTTCGCGTTGCTCGAACTCTTCTGTGCGTTGCCATTACTGGCCTCAATGGGTGATTTCTCATCGCCGGCGGCGCGCTGCTCTTGCCGCTCTGACACGTCTCCCTCCATGTCACCGCTGTGTTCCGGCGAAGGCGATGCATCGTCGGCGTCTGGGGTCATAATATCCTTTTACGTGTTGTCACTGTATTCAGACCGCACCACCAGCACGGATCCCCTTGGTGCGTCGCACTTGTGCAGCAGGCACCACGATGAACCTGCGTGCACCCGTCAATCCTTCCTTTCGGTGGCTCTTCCCAGCGCACTGGTTCATCCAATGTTCGGACGCCGAACCTGCTTCGCACCTATTCCCAGCTGGTCGTCTCGAGGACTCGGTCACGCGTGCGCGAGCGTCGAACTTGATGCCGTGCAACTTGAAGGCCGGCCTGAGCAGAGTGCTGAACAGGGCAGAGTTCGACCCATAGCTAAGTATCCCCGAGCGAGTGCTGTGGGTCGTTGGAGGCAAGTCCCAACAGATAGTGTCGGGCCTCGAGCCGGCACGCAGGCGTTGCAGGCTGCTGCTGTGGCAGGGGACAGGGATGACCTGATGGAAGCCTCTCGAGGGGATCCAAGGACAAGGTTTGTACAACGTTCGCTTGCATTCATGATGATCCTGGTGCGGCGCCTTCCATGCTGCCGGGCCGTATGGAGACCTGCCGATGCTGCTGCTGCTGCCGCTGCTGCTGCTGCTGCCGCTGCTGGATCGCGCACGGGCAGCTCGAGGGCGATTTTCGAGCGGCGGAAGTTGACTTGGCAGTGGTGGGCGTCGCGGTGGGGGCAGCGGTGTCGCTGGACGGGGCAGGCTTTGTTTCGGATGTGGTGACACGCCTCACGGTTGGGCAAGGTTGCTTACGCACAGCAGCTTCGAGTTGCGAGTCTGGCCTGGGGCGCGCTAAGCCACGGCAGATGGGATGCGCTGGCAGCAGCTGGAAGGAGTTGGCGGTGCGAGTGGTGCGAGTGGTGCGAGTGGGTGAGTCCGGAGTCGTTCGAGGATGATCGCTACAGAGCCGGCCAGTGCATTGACCTGCGTAGGGTGCATCCCTGCTCCGCTCCGCACGAGGCGCCTGTGGGGGGGGGGTAGGGTACGCCGCTAGACCTGCTCCACCGCAAGGATCGGCCCTTGGGGCTTGGGGGGGGGAAGGGGGAGGCGGCAGCTAGAAGGCATCCTCGAGAAAATCAGTCTGCACGAGTAAGTTAGTGGGACTCAGGCCCGTCGTTCGGAGAGTCAGTTGCTGCAAACGGCCCATCTCAATGATCTCCCCTAGGTACCTCAGGTACGTTGGATCTGGCCTGCCTCCACGTTGACGCTGCCGCCCCTTCCAACACCGCCCGACGGCCGAGGCAGCGCCAGGGTGGCACTCGATCGGACTGGCTCCCATCTGGTCCAGTCTCGACCGTCACACACAGATCTACCGGCATCTCTTCAGGTTGCTCCAAAGCCTGCAGCACGTGAAGGGAACGCAAGGGAGGGAACCCAAGTCATCATGCACGACGTCGCTATATATAGTGGCAGCCAAATCGGGGCGCCAAAAGGGCCTGGGTATGCAGCCTGTGCCCTCAATCCGTCTATGCTGATGCAAACCTGCTGTGGCCCCTGAGCTTCTTGCCGTATATGAAGAACAGATATGCTGCATGCACGGGTCAGCCAGGTTGTCCCATGGTGTTGGCACTGGGATCAACAGCACGCCAAACAGGGGAAATGCGGCTGCAAACGACGATCTTGCGAAACTGTTTGCCGCCAGCGCTGAGGCTGCATATAGAGGATACTGCGCGCATCGTCAGCCATTGGTCCGGCCACGTCCGGTACCGGACTTCTTACGCAATCGACGAGGAATGTGAAAACTCCAGAGAACACGAAGATGTTGCTGTGAGGGTTGTGAGTAATGTTGTCATCGATCCTGTAGTGCTGCGTAGCCAGGGGACGTCTCACCCAAGGCCGAGAATCACCGAGAAGATTGGAACTGCGTTCCACATGGTCAGTTCGATTTGTACCTGATACGGAGGGTGGTCGCAGGGCTTCACCTATCCAATGGACCTGCAGCGTTCAACGTTAGTAGCCGTCTGAGTCTCATGCAAGACAATCAGCTGAACGACTTACCCATGGGTACGTGGTCCATCCAAACCCTGTCATTGTAAGCATCACACTCGGACCAGCTTTCTCATATTCAGAAAGCGCACCGAAAAGTCCAATAGGGACCAGGACCGCGCCCAATATAGTTGGCGGCAGCCTGTATTCTGGCTCTGAACCCCCTGGTTCCCCGCCTTGTTCCTCCCGTTTGCGGATGAGACAAACGTAGTTCTTGCGCCATAGAGGATCACTGAGGATTCCCATTATCATGCCAATAAATATCCCGAGGAAGGTCAGGCCGCTTTGGCTCAAGGTGAATCCATGGTTATTCTTGAACACCAGGGGAAAAGCGCCGAAGAAGAGATAAAGGATTCCAAGTAATATCGCGGACAGGATGCAGAGATTCAGGCACATGGGCTCCAAGAACAGCAGCTGGAACGGTCGAATGCAGGACCAGAGCACGGTCCTAGGTATCGACCTTGTCATCTTCTCAATGGGTGCTTTCCATGCTTCGTTTCCGGTCTCTTTTCGTAGCTTGATGGCCTTCTGACGCAGGAGCACCGGATGATAAGTCTCTTCTACCACAAGAAAGATCAAGGCCAACTGGACCGCTGACCAGATAAGAA
>NAJN01000807.1:0-16994 GCA_005059845.1 Cryomyces minteri | reverse complement strand
TGGACAAGCTCCGGCAGGATGAGTTCCGGTTTCGACCATATCTCGCCAATCTCGTAGTCTGCCGTCTCCAGTTGTTGTTGCACCTCCTCTTCGGTGATGAGTGGATCACGGATGGTTTCGGCGAGGAGGGCGACTGTGGTAGGGACGGCGGAGTTGAAGGTTGCCGATTGGTACATGAGCGACTCGCGTGACGACGCACATTGTATATTGCCTCCTAGCGACTCGAGCGATTCCAGCATCTGGTCAGCCGTTCTCGACTTGGTCGACTTGAAGGCCAGGCGATCTATTATGTGGCTCACTCCTCGAAGCGCTTCACTCTCGTACCTGGAGCCAGCGTCGACGTAAACTCCGATGCCTGAGAAATGGCCGGGGAGGGCTTCTGTTGCGACACGGACACCATTCGGCAGGGCGGTGATCTGGTCGAGTTCTACCGGATCCTGCACAGTCTCGAAGTCAGCGTGAGGACGGCAGAAGGCGGCGGGTGCACTGCAGTACCTTCTCTTCCGCCTGAGCTACTGTGGCAAGACGTCTGGACTTGGATGATGTCGCAGCAGCGTTAGTTCGGGATGCCCTCTGGAGGCCTCGCTGGAGCGTCCGAGACGCGGCAGGCCGTAGCATCCTAGCGGGATCGGTTGTTTGCAACGAGGCGGTCCGGAATGCTGCTTGTGGTATGTGCGGTAGGCAGCGTTGATGGTTCTAGTGCATGCCGCGCCCTAACAGTTGAGATGTAGGAGACGAACGCTGAGGTGCGAAGTGCACTTTGATATTACACATGTACAAACAACCCGATACCGCCTTCGGCATCTGCCGTTGCAGACGAATCTTCCATACGCACGATACCTTACCTTACGGGACTAAGCCAGGTTCGCCTCGTCTCCCATGGTCGGCGACAAGCTAGAATCACGTGCGGAGGGCGTGCCAGTGCTCACCACCATGCTCAGTGGTAACTCAGCACTGGTAGATTCACAGATTCATTACAGATTTACGGTGTCGATTGCTGCTTGTCGTCTGGTGTTCAGCCATTAGCCCTCGGCCATTGGCCATCAACCACCAACCGCTGTCCACTAACCACTGCCCGTCACCCATCAACCACTGAACAACAGTCCAGAAGCAATGATTGCGGCTGCGTCGGGACCCTTGCTCTTGGCCTGGCTGCGTAGATACGGATAGTCTGCGCCGATCCAGGACACCTTATTAATTGCACTGCCTGCCACCGCCCTTCGCGGCCTCCCTCGTCACTCACTCACCTACTCACGAGAGAGACCAAGGCACTCGCCATTGTGCCTCCCACAGCGTTGGCAAGTCCCGTGCCTGCCGTTGCTCCATCGCCTTGCGCCCAGTTGCGGTTGACTACACAACTCGTGCACGAAGCGCCACTCGCTCGTCAGCACCAGCTCTAGCTCCAGCACCAGCATCAGGCCTCAGCACTCGTCTCTGTTCACTTGAGCAGAGACACCCAGCTGCCGAGGGGATCCGCTTGCTCCTCAAAAGCGCGCTGAAGAATGTTCACGGGCGTTGCTGCATCGGCGCCCACCACCTCGACCACGACGTCGCCCGCTTCCCCCACAACGCCATCCCGACCCGGAGGGCTCAGAGGGCTCAGCTACCTCAGGAGCTACACTCACAATCACCTCCATCCCAGGGACGCCCCCTCCAACACGACTTCGACCCCGAACACACGCACCGGCGCCCCGTCGCTTTCCAGGTCGACCTCCTACCCAGCTCGAACCTCTTCTCCACCCAGGACCCGTGCCACCACTGCTTCCCCGAGCCCGCAACGCTCAGAGGCAGAGCTCTCGCCAAGTACCCAAACCGCAACGAGTGGTTGGGTCCCGACGGTCGGTGGACGGAGTGGCCTGTCGCGAGTAGCGCCCCGACCGCAGCCAAGTGCGACTGAATCGCCTTCGGCTGAGCTGGCTGGTAACACATCGAACATGTCCCGGAGTCGAGCGGCGACGACACCACAGGCCGTTCCTACCTTAGCTGTAGCACCTGCGCCGCCATTGCCTGCCACGACCTCGGCGGAGCCGATGAGCCAGGACCGGGATCTAGAAGAGGCGGATGGGCGGGCAGCTGGCGCCTCGTTGGCAGTCTTGCCTTCAATACGCTTCATCCCACACCAGGAACCTCGCGCGACCAGACCATCCTTGCAGTTCCCTTCCATCTCGCGCACACTCCCGGCCGAAGGCTCGATCATACGCGTGGGCCGCTACTCCGAGAGAGACGGGCAGCAAGAGGTTCCACCAAACATTCCATCGTCTGCACCTGTTGGCTTCAAGTCGAAGGTGGTCAGTCGAAGACACTGCGAGTTCTGGTGCTCCAACTCCCAGTGGTATATCAAAGATGTCAAGAGCTCGTCAGGCACGTTCCTGAACCATATTAGGCTAAGTCAGCCTGGCGCCGAGTCGAAACCTTGGCCGGTGAACGATGGAGATGTCGTGCAGCTGGGAATAGACTTCAGAGGTGGAGAAGAAATGATCTTCCGCTGCGTCAAGATACGGATAGAGTGCAACAGAGGATGGCAGAAGGGATTGAACAATTTCAAGTACGTGTCTAAGACGCTCCCCCCCCCCACAAATGTCTCGACTAACTTTTTGTGAAAGCAAATCCACTCACAAAAGGTTACGGGATTTGGCAAAAGCCGGATCGTCAAAGGATGCCGACGCCGCCTCGAATCATAGCTCAGAGTGCTCTATATGTCTTATGTCCGTTGCAGTAAGTAGCAGGTCGTTCAAGGCCCCAGTGAACGGCAGCTAACAAAGCTCTGCGCAGCCCTGTCAATCTCTGTTCGTGGCACCGTGCTCGCACGTGTGGCATTACAAATGCATACGCCCAATCCTTAATGGAGCGACGTGGCCGCACTTCCTGTGTCCAAACTGCCGCGCCATGACTGATCTTGAAGCCGAAGTAGACGAGCCAGAGGAGTACGAGGAATGGGAAGACGACCAGGAGCCAGATATTCAATCCACCTCTGTGAATCCAGATATTGGAGTCAACGGAGAGAGTTCGACTCAAGGTCATGATGGTCGACCCCCAACAACCAATGACGTCCATGACAGTTCAGACGGCGCAGTCGCGCATCTTAGTTCGACTATGAGTGGCATCTCTTTGCTGGACTCTCAAGCAGACGGCGAGACATCTTCGCTGTCTTCAGCGGAGCCCTTCCCCACCACGTCCGCTTCTGCAGCGAGCTCGGCAGCAATCAACATACTCGGCGCCCAGAATACCGCTCAGACTGGCCTTGTCAACGGCACTGCTGATACGCCAATGACGCCTGCCCAGGTAGTCCTCGCACCGGATCTTGTGATTGCAGAAGGTCCGATGACGCCGCGCAATGATGCTGGTCCTTTCATCTTCGACGGCAGTGCGGGCAGAAACGAGGGACGCGTTGCCGGGGCGTCGTCGACGGTTCGGAGTATCGATCACGCGGCTGTTCAAGGGAGCATATGAGTTTGCTTTATCCGTGCATCACGGTGGTTTACGAGCGGCGTTCAGTAATTCGCGTGCATTGGACACTTGTCAAGGCTGTAAGCTGTAGGCTGTGGACATGTTGGTGGGCTGTCATGTGTGTTCGCGGAGCTTCTACAACATACTTTAGCCATCAAGTCCGAGCGTTCTAGAACGCAAAGTACTCTCTTCACAAGTCCAGATCATCTTGTCACGACCATCGTGTTTGAACGACTCATGAAGAGCCCCTGCAATCGCATGGATCCGTTCAACTTCCCTCGGAATATGAAAAGGGTAACGCCGACCACGGTCTCATCTTCTGCAGCCGCAACTCGACACAAGACGACGGGCAACTTCGGTGTTCAAGTAGGATCGGGAGTGACAGACTCGCAATTCGTACATGCCTCACTGAAGGTTCGAGCTAGATGCGTACCAGACGTATATAAGATAGGACACGGAGCGGCGAGAGAATGTAAAAAGCATGCCACTCTGCAGAATGATGTAAACATGCGTACGTACAAGAACGGATTACAGCAGCGCCAGAATTACCAAGATGACGATGACGTCGAGGCAGATGCCTGGAAGAGTGCGCACTCGGCGACGAAACGTTGTGCGTAACCAGTACGGTGTTCTCGGAACCAAGTCAATTTGTGAAGAAGAAGATTCAACGCTGAAATAGAAGGATGCCACGAATGCCACCAACGATGAGTAAACCCAGGTATATACATGCATTTTAATGCCAACTCCATGCCAGAGCAAGACTGTACGCCAGTGTGAGGGAAAAAGAAGGGGAGCCCCAAATCTCAACCCGTTCTAGTTCACAAAGTCGAAATTGCCTTGGTAGTCCTTGAGGTACTTTCTCAGTCTCGGATCCTTGAGGTCTCTGTCCGAGAAAGACGAGTCCGCCGCACTTAGCGCGGGGCCAATGTCCTGGGGTTCGCTGTGGGTCTTCTGCGCGACCAAGAGAGCGAGGTCCTTCATGGACTCGGCCACGGACTCGTCATCTTTGTACGATGTGGCGTGCGTGGCATCGTCGTCGAAATCGATCTCCCTATCCGTATCAACATCTTCTCCAGGACTACGGAACTCATAGTCGTTGCTGTCTCCTGAATCGGACGAGGAGCAGGAGTAGCTCATGGGATCGAAGTCGGCGTCGTCTTCGTCGATGTCGTAGTAGCCGGCTTGAACGTAGTTTGTATCGTCGTTGGCGCCACCGAGCTCCTCTTCGCCCTCGGAGGAGCTGGGAGGTTGGCTTGCATCGAGCTGCGTCTTCAATCCCGCAAGCACCAGTTCTAGCCGTGCCTTGAGATCGGCGTTCTTGACTTGGGCGATCTGTTCTTCCATATCTGCAATCCTGGCTTCGAGTTCTTCCGTATCTCGGTCGACGGAGTCCTCTGCTTCAAGCTTCTGCCAATCCTCTGCTGGCTCAAGCTCCGGTTCCAGATGACCCTCAAAGGTCTTCTCGAATTCTCGTAGCAGCGTCCGATCGTTGATAGCGAAGACAACCTCCTTGATACCATGCCAAGTCTCCCGTCCTCTCCTTTGATCTTTCTTGGTACCAACGATAACCTTCTTCCATGCTTTCGCAACTTCCGTCACTGGGTTCTCGTAAGCGCCACAACCCCATGCGCCGAGAACAATCTTCTCTGCGCCTTTGGCTTGCAGTATCCGCATGACGGCTTTCATCTTGTTCAGGACAATCTCCCGATCCTTGTCGCAGTACGACACAGCTCCGCACGTGCAATCCGCATCCTTTACGGGGTCTCCTTCGAGTTCAGGCAATCGTAACATGCCTGCGCTGACTACATCTATGAAAAACCGGTCTTTCTTTGGTAGATCCGTGACTTCAGGAGCCGACGAACGAAAGACCAAAACGTCGGGTGTGTACACTGCTCCAACTTGAGGAAGGCGGTAGAACTCATCTCGTAACGAAGGGTAGAGCGTTGTGCGCATGCAAAGAAACTCTTCCTGGCTCGTGGCTCCCTGGAGAAATCCACCACCGGCACGAAGAGGTGACGCCATGTTCAAGACCGCAACTTTGCCTTTGCCTGCTGAATTCGATGCTCTTGCGGAGTATGTCGCAGCGGTGAGTGTGTCAGTGTTCTGGAGGCGGATTCTCGGAGCGTATGGTGAATAAGACGAGGCACTGTCGCCTGCGACCGAGGGCGGATTCGCAGGCGGATCGACAACGAGTTCTGCGTCGAAGACACCCCGACGTGCTCGTGGACTTGAGCGGAGGAGAGCTGGAATGTCCTTGTTGATCGTGTCTCTGGCCTTCTTCGAGCGCTCAGCCTTACGGAAGGCCTGAGGCTGGACAGCAACGGTGGGCTGCGTCCGTCCCATCTTGTTCTTTCGTCGCGAGTGAGTGGTTTGCGTGTAGGAAAGTAGGCTGTCAGTGCGAGTGTGTGAAGGCCACATGCCGGGGGGAAGCTGTGGGTCGATGGTGCCTTGCTTGCTGATGGAGCGGGCAACACGCCGCTTTCATGGAGTCGCAGACGAGCTGGCGGACGGCGGACAACACACACGCTGTTTGTGTTTGTTCGAGCAGGTGGGAACGGTGGAAGCGGAGCAAACGGGCAGCGCAGGAAGGCAGACATCGCATCGCTTCTCCGGCGACGGGCCTCAGCTTTGGATGCGCTGCCGCATGCGGTGGTGCATGGCGCAGTGGGCGCCGTCGCGATCGGATTTGACATGTGAAAGCCGGGCAGACTGGGCGGCGCTAGCACGAGCTGGCTCCGCCGGGCAACGCGCCCGAAAAACGGGTGGCTTTGAGACATGCATCTCCTGGCAACCGCAACCTGAACCCGCTCGAACAGGCGCCCTCCTCCCAGCGAGCTCGTGCAGCGTGACTGCAGGCGCTTCGCATCGACGCCGGCAGCTGGTTGGGTCGACGGTCGACGGTCGACGGCCGAGGGTCGAGAGTCGAGGGTCTCGCGATCCCGATGTGACACTTGCCATCGAGGCGTTAGTCCGTGGCTTGTTACACCTACCTTGCCTTGAACGTGCTCCCACTGCACTGGAGCTACACTACGTTAGCACCGATCTCGGAGTGCCGAGTGCCTCAAACGGCAGAGCACTGACTCGATCGGATTCTGGTACAATGGGACTGGCCTCGAACCGCGGAGGTGCCGTCTTCGCGCAGGAGTGCCTGCCCACGAGTACTGCCTTCATGTCACACGTAGCGGGGAGCAGCCGAGAAGTCGCCCTTCCACCCAGAGCTCCTGGCCGTCTCAGCAGGCTGTCGTGTACGGGCGCGTGCCTTCGTGCTTCCAGACTGCAAGCCCGCCCCAGGTCGCCATAACGTTCCGGGAGACGTGCATGAGCATGAGCATGAGCATGAGCGGTAGTCGAATCTCGGTGTATCTATTTGTGGTACTTCGATCGTCCACTTGCGGCACGAACCGACCTGCACCTTCCATTCCACTCAGCTTGTCTCACGTCGCAAGATCCGTGCCATCCAACCCTCCCACCAACCACTCTCTTCTTGCGACACTCATCTACGTACCGGAGCACGGCTCGTGCAAGCAGTCTAACTGCAATGGCTTGGATTCGTGCTTTCCGGTACCGAGACAAAGAAGCGCACGACCTGTGTGCTGGCGACAAGCGATGCTCCTGGACCTGCTATAGGGCTTGCATGGTGCTGCCTCGTCAGCATCTGAGGCTAGTGTGTCTATCTTGTGTCTTTCCTCCCTTCGAATCCAGAGTTGGGAATGTAGAACACCATGGCTTCAGCGTGTGCTCGTGCCTATCGTTTGGCGTTTCTGCGGCAGTAATGCACGCCCTCTGCCCAAGCATGTCGAGACAGACAAAACTGCTGTTGCGCAGAGGGCGGGGCTCTTCCTCGACTTTCAACTCCCTCTCGTCCCTCAGGCTACCATGAGATCTGGATCCCTTTGGTCTCCTACCGAAGCTAGGCACTGTCAACGTATCGCGGAAGTCCGAGAATCTAATCAAAGATTACCGGTTGTAGCCCTTCCGATCCCTTTCCCTCTCAGACTGACTTCTCAGAGTGCAATGTGGAGGAAGCCCGAAGGTACATTGCATCGGTACAGAGCAGCTGTCGAGACCCTCACAGCGGCGTTCATGTGTTCAGGCCCGATTGCGAACGTTCGAAACCGTCGTTCCCAGTCGACTCTATTTGTCTCGTACTTCATGAGCTCGCAAGCGAGAGCCCTACTTTCTAGATTGTAGAAGAGAGTCATTTCAAATTCTTCAAGCAGAACAGAAGGTACTCGTATGCATCTTGATTGAAACATGGTCTGCAAGGTCCTAGAATGCCTGCAAAGAGCAAGGCTGCTGAGTTCCTCTAACTCCGCGCTGAGCAGTACTTTACAAGAACCACGGAGCAGCCCGGCACAGGACCCTTGAGCGCGCTTCGTTGTTTGGTTCTGGGAGGAAGGAGTTGCAGCTCGAAAGGAAAATCGGAAACTGATACTCGAAGACAGACAACTCTTGGACTATCGTAGTATGGCACACCAACGTCTTACTTTTATCGGATGGATGTATCCTGCCGAAACCCCGAATTCATTAAAGCAGCCTGCTCGACACCTCAACGTCGCCCGCGATCTTTCGTGATTACCTTGTGACAGTGGTACTGACACGTGACCTTGAACGCAACCTCGAAGTGAGCGTACCGCTTGTCTTCCTACCATACGTCCGCCATCCGACGCTTCTGAAGCTCCTGAAAACTCGTCGACTGTTGAGGTTCAAGCCACCGTACGCCCGATGAGAGACAACTAAAGGTAGCCATCGCGCAGGCCGCAATCCACCAGGCCTCCTCCCTCCTACCACCCTCTTTCACCACAGTCAACAGGATGAGCATCTCTCAGCAACCAAAAGCCGCTTCCAATGTCCTCCAGCAACAGTTGCAGCAAGCCCCACCGTCGGGAGGCCTGCGTTACCCGTCCTCCAAGAAGACAATTTACGACCGCAACCTCAACCGCACCCGGACCTCCGAGCTCAGCCGGGCCAGCTTCGCATATCTATTCATCGAGATGATCTCGTATGCGCAGAAGCGTGCGCCCTCTGTGTCGGACCTCGAAAAGCGCCTGAACGCCTCGGGCTACCCGCTCGGCCTCAAGCTGCTCGACCTCCTCATTTACCGCGAACCCCCCCGTTCCGCCCTCCGCCCTACGCGCATCCTCGCTCTCCTGCAGTTCGTGCACACGACTCTATGGAAGCACCTCTTTGGGAGACCGGCGGATGCGCTGGAACTGAGTAACAACAGTCCGGCGGAGTACATGATCACAGACAACGAACCGTTGGTGAACGCGTACATCAGCATTCCGAAGGAAATGAGCCAGTTGAACTGCGCGGCGTACGTAGCGGGGATTATTGAGGGTGTCTGTGATGGGGCAGGGTTCGTGACGGAGAGTGTCACGGCGCACTGGGCGGAGGGGGAGGACATATGGCCTGGGAAGACCATTTTCTTGATCAAATTCAAGCCGGAGGTCATAGAGCGGGAGGGCATATTGAAGGGAGGGACATCATAGTCAAAGTAAGAGCACTTTCGGTCATGGGACGGTATAGGCGGCATTTCTGAGATTGGGCGCACATGGCCTTGTGTATAGCATTTCAAGGTGTCGAGGGTGTTACGAGCTGCTTGACACTGGAAACGGGAGCAAATCGATTCCGGCTTAGTCCGCCAGGGGCAGTTTCTGGCGACAACGCTACAGTTCCAGCAATATTCAGACTCCATGGCTTCCTTTGTCGTTTCGTTGAGCTACTCAGCAAGTATGGCTGTGCTCCCATCTGCATAATCGCCTGCCCATGGTGTCTGTAAAAAATACAACCCCCTTAACACGTCATCCCTTGGTCCTCGTTGGCATAAGCTGCCTCAAAACGGATACAGCCTTGTGGCCCAGAACCTGGGCACCGTAGACCATGGGTATCTAGAAGGTGCAGCGTACTCCATCGCACTGTGCAGCATACTATCAATCGAGCCATTCCGCCCAACTGGGAGGCAGACCGATAGGCACGGGTCGCCAACCGCCATCCCACAGACTCCATGGCTGGGAAGATTCCTCGGGATGTGCGGGGTTGCTTGGAGTCCGAAGAGAAGTGAGCTGAGCACCACTCGATCCAGTGCGTTGAGCGCTGCTCGAGACCCTGCCTCATTGTTAGTGATATCGTGCGGCGTGGGAGCTGGAGGACATACATAGGTCTCTTCATTGGCGTGAACATGACTTCGTCCAATCTCTTGAGCTCTCTTTGTGTCGCTGAGCCCTCTGTCACAGGAGCCACGCTGTCCCGCCGACTGCTGCTTGCACTCTGGGGTAGACACTCGTTGTACAGCGGGATCCAGTCGTGTTGGAACGTCTCGTCCGCTGCCTCAATGAGGGGCCGAGCCAGCCGTTGACCCCAATACACTGGGTTCATGATGCAGATGCTTACAACCTTCGTTCGAAGACCGTCTTCGATGCGTTTACGAGCGTCTGCCCAAGACTCATCTATAAAGATGTGCAAAGCCCAAAGACATAATGCTTCTCTGGAAGGATCTTGCTTGACGTTCATACGCGATTGCTGAATCATGAGATGGACCATCTGGACGACGAATACGCGAAGAAAGTGGCGTTGATGGCGTACCAGCTTACGAAGCAAGTCGTCCCATATGATGAACGCGCCATTCATGTTGTCTCCCAAACTGTAAAGAATTAGTACAAGAAGCGAAATGTCTCATCTCATCAACTGACGCTCTCCCCGATGGGATAATCATCTTTTCTCCTAACAGGACAGACACAAGCACCCCTAGTCTTCGCTGATCATTGTGACAAGTCCGCACACATTTCAGGCAAGCTGCACTAGTGGGGTCCTTGGACTTCATTGCAGCCGCTGTGCCTGCTCTTAGTAGATCAAGCCTCTGACCAAGGAAGTCTTTCAGGAGAGTTTGAAGTTCGTGGACCAGAGCGTTCGAGTCTATCGTGTTAGCCTCACAGACGGAGGCCGCGCTTAGTACAGGCAACGGTAAATCAATTTTCGCCCAGTAATATTGCCAGAGCCACTTGAGCGCGTCTTCGCTGTTGCGCTGTAGTCGCTGCAGAGTGGGTAGCTCGTCGTGCGTGGCTTCATGCCGTAATTCGACGAAGGAAGCTGGCATGTCCAGCTCCCTCGCTATCTCGTACATCGACTTCTCAACTCTATTGGACTTGTTCCGGCCGATATCACAGAACCCAGTGACGAATCTATCGTTCTGATCAGCCTTGAACGCGAACCGACCAACAGGAAGAGCTATCTACCGGCAGAAAGCAGCAGAGTAAACCGCTCGAATTGAGAATATAGAGTTCTTAGAGACGTCGTGATGGAGGAATGCATCGACCAGAAGAGCGGTTGACTCGACTGCGTGTGGGAGATTACCCCTGCTCTTCCATGCTCCTACCTTCGAGGTCATGTCAGGCCTCCACTGTGTCTTGCTATGTCAATGTTGTGCTCACCACATTGACGGCGTGTTGGCGTCCGTCCTCCTCTTTTGGCCCCGCTAGTTGATACAGTTGTCTACGTACAGTGAGCAACTCAGAGCGCTCCCGCCAGGGCGTAAGTACATAAGAGGGCATTTCTGACAGCCCGTGGTCGAGACACCTTCAATGGGTACGTTCTTTTGGTCAATTGCGTCTGAGAAATGTGTCCCAGTTTCAGCGCTGAAGAGGGCACCGGAATTGAGACACAGAAGTAGAAGGCTCGTGCACACGCTCCAAGCGGGAGGCGCAAAGCTTATTGCCACTAGGCTCAGCCTTATGTAACCGCGAAGTTCACTTCCACCCGCGACCGCTAGTGGGGATTTATGTGGCGTCTCTCAGTTGGTCTCTCAAAGGAGTACGGCGCTCTTGAAGAACGGCTTCAGTTCGATGTTCTAGTTGTTGAGCTTCGCACATCCTTCGCCGAGTGACCGACAATCGTTCTAGGTGCTTCTGTCCACCATATGAAGAATACAGGTCTTCGAAAAACGGCGTTCTACAAGGGATTGTCATACTTCATGTTCCCCGGGTATACCCAGACGCCTTCGCTATGATCAGACCAAAGACACAAGAGAACAAACAACGTATGTGTCAAGCCTGAGGCGGCTTCATATCCAGCCGTAACCCAGCCCAGCCTCCTGGGCAGCGGCACGCGTCCACTGATTGGACCACCACTCGTTTCCACACTCCTCCTCCTCCTCGAAGAGACCACGACTCGACAAACTCGTGAAGTTGCCTCCAGGTGGGTAAGACAAGGTGTCGTAATCATAGAAGTTGAGTGGCTCGTCCTGACCACCACCGTCGGAGCTTGCATCGTCTGCGTCGTCGTCTCCATACTCTGACGGTGGCTGCCAAGTTTCTTCAAGTTTGAGACCTTTCCCAGGCCTTGACTGGGTGCCATATCTTGAAATAGACGAATAGCCACGACCCCCTGAGCGTGCAGATAAGTCAGGTGAGTCGTACAAGCCGAGTCCAACCAGCTCCTTGATCGGCGGCTCCGGGATTCTAACAGTTGAGGATGTGAGTGTCGGCCTCGGCTCTACTGGCGGACTCTGTGTTGAAATGAATCCAGGGGGAAAGGGTTTTGCTGACTCAAAGTACTGCGCCTGGCTGTCGAGAGACTCATCCTTCGACAACCAACAGGGCACATCGTGAGACAAGCTTAGGCCCTGATCAACCGTGGAAGAATGGGTGACTGGGGTTCCTGGAACGGTCTTGGACCAGACTGGCACTGAGTAGCCCTGGATGGTACTCCACGGGTAACCATAGGCAAGTTGTCCCTGGTGTAGTGATCCTTGGATACCATAGTCCATAGTCGTGAGTCCGAGATCAGTGGCTTGAACGTGAGCTGTCCGATGAGTATCCTCAGACACACAACTGGGTTGGACGTTGTGATACGCGTGTACATGGTTCGCTTGTTGCTGACGAATCTGCGGTAGAGTAGGAAGGGCCGAAGCATATGCGGCAGGATGCCAGCTGAGTGGCCGTGGCGCACGCGTTGGGTTGGAGGCCACTGCACTCTCGTCTCTAACGACCCCAGCCCCGAACATGCAGTTGTAATGATCTTCCAAAGTCGCGTCATGCTTTATAGCAATTGTCGTTCTCCTGCGTTGGAGGCTTCTTGGGCTATTGTTGCTGCTAAGCGGCTTTTCAATCCTAGTCGAGCGTCTCCCATGGCTAGGAAGGCGTTGAACAGGCTTGCGCGGTTGCCGGTGTATGGGTTGAGAGGAAGCTATGTGCCACGACACGTCGTGTTGGGAGACGTCGTATCCTACGGGATTGATGTTCATCGCGGGATCGACTGGTCGTGTATGAAGCATACGGTATGTGATATGGTCGATTTGGCGAGGAATGAAGGAACGTAAATGAGATCATGAGGGTTAGAGGGATATATGAGAAGAAGGATGTAGGTAGTAGATACTAGTGGCACGGCTAAGTGTTACGGACGTGCCAGTACAGGCATTGATGGGAACGTGTGGTAGGCATTAACAAACTGGGCTTCAGGCAAAGCGAACGGAAAATGACCACACTGTGTAGGCAAGCCCACGACAAACAAGCTACTTTAGTCTCGGGGCCAGGAGCTGACACGGGAAGAAGGAATGATGCCGCTTTGCCCGGCGGGCATCTAAGACATAGGTCAACCATGGAGTTTGATGAAGACAGTGCTGGGCGGTTCCAGGGCTGTGTAGCTGCATGGCTGTCATCCACAGGAGAACCTTACACAGGCGAAACATGTGCGGTTTCCCCCTGATGCTGGTAGCGTTGGCATGCTGGATCCACTGGCATGCCCGACGCCAAGTTGTTGCGACCATGACCAGAGAAGCGGTCAATCTATGTGGCACTCCCTCGAAGCTGACACCCACGGGTAACGGCGCCAAACACGAAAAGTGCGGTCCACCACGTTGTGGGAGACCAATCAGTCCAGGCTCCAAGCAACGCAGAGTTGGCGCAAAAGCAAGTGGTGCGGGCCAACAGGTTAGGAGGCATCGGCTGGACGTTGCGCGGTGATTCAAGGGAGAGACCAAGGATGGGCATTTCTAGGCCGGAATCTAGCGGCTGCATTCCTTAACGCAGGCGGGCTGACGGGCGTGTTTCGCACAGGGTGCTTGCTTCAATTTACCGAACATCGCGCGATGCGGCCGCAATCCACATCCGGTCGCTCCAGACTCAGACCTGCTAAATGGAGGCATTGTGGAGGCACGATCTTGGAGCAGAATAGTTCACAGTGCACGGAGATGAGCTGTCGTCTACACACAGCACCGAACGCGAGACGCAGCGCCACCGTTCGACAGAGCCCGTCGCTTGGCTCCAGTCTTCTATGACGGCGATCTTAGCATCAGAAGCTAAGGCATAGGCACGCGTCCTGCAGCACACCTTTGGAGCTGCAGAGATCCCTGTCGACACATTCGAAAGGAACGTCACAGCGTGCATGGCGGACAGGGCTTCAACTGGACACACACTCCAGCGACCAAACGGACCTGGAAGGCAACTAGGGTAGCCAAGCGTGGAAAGCAGCTCGAGTGGAACGACGATCACGATTACGCTTCCAGAGGATGCCGTCCCACTCGCCATGGACAACCGTGAAGGCACATTGTTTGGCTATCATTTCCTCAGCCGCGTGCTCCTCCAGTTGCAGACCAAACGGCTCATATTCCATGGGCTTCCCGAGACTTAGCAGCAACGCAAAACGCTCGCTGCACACAGACGCTGCGCACTTAAAGCTGCACACGACAATTTTCTCGATCGTCCCTTTGCGCTCCGTTTTCATCAAAGCGCGATCCCAGATATGTCTGCAGTCAGCAGTCCAACGGAAAGATAACAAACCCAGGTTGGCCACTGGAACGAGGGGGCTAGAGGCTAGATGGATGCAAATGCTCTACCGCAAAGAGGCCTCAAAGGCGACTCCCGCCTATTGGTAACTTAGTGGCCTGATCGGCCCTCGCAGGGCTCTGGAGAGGGATTGCAAGGGTGGTCGGGAGCACGGATCTCACTCTAAATTCTAAATGTACCCCGGTAGCGGACGTGGCTGGTCCAGGTTACCTGATGATGGGAGACGTTTGACGGTAACGATGACCTCCGGCCCGTCGCAATCTGGATGCTCTTCGCCTGAGCGGTCTTTGACGTAGGAACGCCTCTGGCTTGCTCTGGCCTGCTCTGACCGCCAGACCGCTGCGTACGCTAGTCAGCAAAGCTGCCAACCCGCGATCCATCTCCGGCATTGGTCGTCGTCTGCCTCTGTTGGCAAGGTACAGCTTCAACTTTGCGGATACAGCCATCGCTCGTAGGTCACGGAGTGGAGGACATCAACTCTTCGGCCGTTCGTCTTTGAGGAGTCTATGCGTGTGTAGTTGAGATCGTACCAGGGAGATGTACCTTGGAGAGCGGCAACAATGACACGTTCCTCACCGTCTTGGCTACAAGCTGCGAGCGCCGTCTCCGATCCTGACTCGAAGTCTTCGTCAACTGCCATGGTTGGCTTGTTCCAAACCTAACGGTGCCACCTCATCCTCATCCGCGTAAGCGTAAGCTACAGAACTCCATAGGCACCTGGGGACATCACTGTGGTATTCTGATCCATGTTTTACGGCTAACTTAAAGTATATGCCGGGCTCCGCCTCCATTAAAGTATCTGCACACCGTTCCGTAGCCAGTACTAAGCCCCTGACGTTAGCTACATGCAACTTGGCTCGTGAGGGATCGTACGGCATGGCTACCATGTTCTGCGTGCCGGATTCGTTGTCGGTCAGATCAGATGAGGTGCGGGAGCAGTGTCATAGCCAATGATGCTTTTTGTGTCCATCTCAGTCAATACTAGCGTGGGAGTTGTTGCTAACTGGCGCTTCTACGAAGTCCACTTGAATCATTCTGTCATTCAACGGCATTTGGCAGGAATGCAGATTACTCAACTCGTCTCACCTCCGTCGGCGCGAACTTTGGCAGCATTTTGTTGTAGGTGCACCTACTCAATGTCTACTACTGAGAACATGTCAGCGCTTTAGAACACATGAATAGCTGTGCCACTGGGCTTCTCCTCACGACGGGTTCGGCGGAATACTCGACCGGTCGAGAGCTGCAGTACCGCCAATACAATAGCGTCCATTCTCCAAAGTATTCAAGCCTTACGCACGAATCACCACCTATTGTGGAGCTCCACATGAGAAGTAGTGCATTCCTAGCCACGAGCGATTTCAGCAATCCATCAACCGTTGTTCTCATGTCTCCGCCTCCTGTTCGTCATTCGTTCCCTCTAGTAGTTAGTCAAATGCAACTCCTGTATTCGACAGCTCGTCATTTCATGCACACCTTGCGGATGTGAGCAGCTCGTCGCCCATGTACTCTAGACAATCTTTGGTCTCTGCAGTGCCGCTATTCTTAACAACTCAAACAATCAGGGTTCTCGGCCACGGATTCAGAGGGGGAAGCTTCACGATGCGCTGTTGCCATGCCTTCGCTCCCTCATAAGGGTTCAGCCGCTTCTGCAGAACTAAAGGCTGAATTAATCGGGTCTAGGAGATCTTAGGATCGGTGTACCACACGCAGCAACTAGCATTAGGATCGTTACAGGACACTCCCAAGTTCGTTCTTTTGTTCTTTGTAGGTGCGCAAGCCGAGATGTCTCCAGGGTCAGAACTTCACTAACTTCGATCCCTGCTTCTAATCAGGTTCCGAGTGAGATGCGATGTTAAGCAACAGCTTTAAGAGGGGAACAGGATCTGTACAGTGTCTTTGGCCGCACACTACACCTGTGGGAACGGGTCATCTGGAACAATGGCATCTGATAACTGTGAAGTTGTGGTGCTGTAGCGTGTAGGAGGTGCTGCTTATCCTCAGAGTACACACAATGTGCCTGATAGTGAAACAATAGCTTTCACGGCGGGAATGCTCTCAGAAGCAAGTAGGGCTGCTAGCGCCTCCATTCATACGGTAATGTATCATTAGCGACCGAGTCCACGACACACACACACTCCGCGTCTTGAGACCCCTCCCAGTACTCGACGATCCTCTTCGTCGCGTATAAAGTGACGTTGAGCCAAGGACGCTGTGTTCGGACTCAATTGAAGCGACGACGCGGCAGCGACGCTCACACTTCCCTGATACGTCACAGCGAATACATCTCGCAGTGCTACCTTCCAAGTCCATCCATAGCCGCTCTCTTCCGCGCAGAGGGCTTCCACCTCAGACCATATCTCCAATCGTTTGCAACTTCTGCAGTCATGGACAATATTATGGAAATCACCGAATCCAGCACGAGCAGACTGGTGAGGACGGAGGTAAAGCCAATGCACACCCCTAGCATGACTCGAAGCTAACGTCCACTCTGAGAGTGATGAGGACCTCAGTACAAGCGAGTCTGATCTCCAGCATGCCCTTGAGGTAACTAGGCACGAGGTGTTCTGTTGAACAAACAAACACACACTGAAGGGGGCCAGGTCGTTTTCGATGCAGGGAGCTCGCGTCGCCGGAAGTCCTCGATGGTTACTGGGGATAGCAAGCGACCATTATCTCGTAGACAACACACGTCTTGCTTCGTTCATAGTCTCCTACAAGAACGGCAAGAAGCTGGAACATATACACCAAGTAACGACATAGCTCAGG
>NAJN01000806.1:0-17001 GCA_005059845.1 Cryomyces minteri | reverse complement strand
TGCCGCCGTACATCGACAACCGCCCGACGATCAAGACGTACTTTAAGATCTACAGCCCGAGCAAGGGCGGCAGGATGCTGAGCGTGTATGAGAGCGCGCCGGACCAGTTCAATTTCAGCCAGAGCTGGGGCTGGAAGAGCAGCAGTCTGTGTTTGGACGAAGGGCTGCTGGGCGGTGGCGGCGGTGGTGCGGGTGGAGACGGAGGGGAAGGCACGGGTGAGGTGAAGGAGGCCAGTGGGACGGATGCGCAGGGCAGGAGGGAGGGGAAGCTGCGGTTTATGGTTGTCATTGGGAATGTTTGAGCCGGCTGACTACAGCTCCCAAAACGGTCGCTTTACTGGGGTTTGATGATTCATGACTGGACGACAAGCCGAGGTCTGTACACGACTACGAAGCTGATGACCCACAGGGGGGCTTGGGTCTACTGCTGTCGTTTCTGCTGCGTTCGTGCATGGCGCTTTTCAGGCTTTCGCCCTTTTCTCGCCTTTGCTCTTGTCTTCTTCTACGCCAGCTGGCAAACTCGCAGTCTTGTTGGCGCCTTGTTATTATGCTCGTTGCAAGAGGACGTCTGGATGTCCGGTCTCCATGTTCGGAATCTGAGAGCCGAGTGGCTTTCAAAGATACACATTCAAATTTATCCAGGAAAAACGGAGAGAGAGAGAAGATTTGCCATCTTGAGTTGTGACTCGTTCGGAACAAATGTGAGGCACTCTCTCGCACACTGCACAAAGGTACCCACGCCCAAATCTCAGTCCCGTAGCCGTCGTGCCGGCCTACGCACCATTGCTTGCTGCCTTCCAATCCATCTCCGCAAACCGTCGATTCCGCTCCGCGTACGCCTTGGCCCAGTACTCGCTGCTGCCCGCACTCATCCACTTCTGGCTCTCGTTCGGCGGCTCCGGCGGGTCGCGGTAGTGCGTCTCGGCGAGCGTGCACTCCACGACACACCCGTTCGGCCGCCGCGGCGACGTGCGCCACTCGTCGCGCGCGACGCCGTCGAAGTCGGCCAGGCCGTCGTACGCGCGCAGCAGCGTCGACATGGGCGTCGTGTGCTCGGCGGGGAAGCCGTCCATCAGGCCGGGCGGCGCAAGGCCCGTCGCCACCATGGCCGGACAGAGCGCGTTGAGCGTGATGCTGGTGCCGGGCCGGTCGGCGAGCGGAGCCAGCGAGCGCGTCAGCCCGACCAGCCCGTGCTTCGTCGCGCTGTACTGCGGTATGGCCGGCAGGGCGTACAGGCCGGCCGCGCTCGCCGTGACCACGATCCTGCCGCCCGGGACGGCGTTGCGGCTCATGTAGTGCGCGCACAGCTTGATGCCGTAGTAGGGCGCGACCAAGTTGGTCTGGAAGGTCTGCATGTTCGGCTCGCGCGGCGGCGTCGTGGCGTCGATGCTGGCGAAGATGTCGTCGCGGTCGTCGATGCCGGCGTTGAGGGCGGCGAAGTCGAGCCGGTCGTGCCACGCGAAGGCCTGCGCGAAGAGCGCCGCTTGCTGCTCCCAGGACGACACGTCGCAGGGGACGAAGAGCGTGGAGGGCCCGAGGTCGGTGGAGGGAGGGTTGATGTCCGCCATCACTACGGCCCACTTCTTGGAGAGCAGGTGTTTTGTGAGGGCCAGCCCAATGCCGGAGCTGGCACCCGTTACGACGGCTACGGCGGGTGACATGGTGGTTGCGAGAGGTAGGAAGACGAGATGGGTTCCATGAGAGGAGTGGCTGGAGGAGGCCTAGCTTTACCTTGCCTATATGGCACAACGTACTTTTAATCACCTTCAGTCCTTCGGTCGGCAGTTGTTGACCTTGCGGAACGTCGCCGCACGAGGGACGTGTGGGGAAAGGGTCCACTGCGGGAAAAAGATCTAGCGCGTCGTCTATTCAGACACCGACTACAATGCATGCCGACGGAGTAAGGCCAGGAGTCGTTACAGTGTCGCATCAGTACAAAGCCGACAGTACAGTAGCCTGAGAGGATGTCTTACAGCGGGTGGCTGGTTGCTGGACTGGTCATCTACAGACTGTTAGCAGCAAGACCGTCCAGGCTGTCTGCGGACTGCGCGTCACTAGGCGGCAGTTGTCCACAGTGATGGAATATTACATATCTCCAATGAGTGTATATCTGTTCCCTCTACCTTAGAACAGTCGGCAAAACAGCTTTCCATCAAGCCGAAGTAAACGGCCCGGACGGACTATCTTACAGCGGCGAGAGTATGGTGGATCTTCTACTCGCTGGTAGCCGCCGTGTCGCACGGGACAGCTACGCCGTCTCACTTTCGCCTTCATCCTCTCACCCAGTCCATGAGCATTCGTGTAGAGGATGCTAGCTTCTATTGACATGATAGTAAGGGATTTCGATTGTGCATCCTGCTATCTACGGCCCCAGCGCCTCAATGCTGCGAGGCACTCGAGACCGGTTGTTGTATACAATCCTGCCTGACACGATCTTGTTGATTGCAAAGTTCGTGTTCCATCGTTGCTTGAACAAGAGGGCTTTGCTACACACTTCGAAGACTTGCGTTTTACTCCACTAGTCTAAGTCTGTAATAAGAACTGCAAGTGCCGAATCGGAAACACAGACCAGAGTCCTTGGTTACCACGACAAATTCCTGGTCGCAACTCCAGGTCGCGTGTGCCACAGGGTAACGACCAAGCCACCAGGACGGAAAGCGCTTTAGAGTCGTATTTATTCGAGGGTCTTTTGTCTATAGAAAACGGTTGTGGTTAGTACCCTAGCCAAGCTACGTACCAAATACCGCTTTCCACGCAAAAAGGCTATAGGCCTCTCCAAATTAGCCATCGGGCCAGCGCCGCGCGAGTATCTCTATCTCTGTGCTAGTACGGTGTGGCCCCTCTTATGCATCCCGATCCCCGGCTAGCAATACGCGAAGAAGGGCGCTAGCAACGGCCAACCCCTATAAAACATACACAGTCCTTTCATGGTCCAGCTTCGTAAGGCACGTTCGCTGTCGCCTCAATGTCCTGCGCTCTTCCTGTTCCGCTTGATGATCTTATTCACCGCCCTCGCATCCGCCTCCTCGACCTTCCTAATCTCCGCCAGCTTCTTCTCGATCAAACCCTGGTCGAACGGTCGGCCTTCGGCTGACACCTTGGCACTTGCCTGCGCCGCATCGCGTAGCTGCATGGGCTCGTGCTCCACCATGGGTAGCGAGTATTGCACCGTGCCGTCAATCCGAATCGTCGTGCCCGGCGGCGCGTGTTCGGGACTGAAGGTGGGCTCGATGTTGCGGCTGCCGGGCTGGGCGGCCGGAGACACGGTCTGCACGACTTTATCCGCCACTCCGCTGCGCGCTACCTCGCCGTGCAGTGGAAGGAACTCGTTCACGTACTCCATGACTTCGTCGAGGCTCGAGTTCTGAGCAGCGCGCTTCCCCTGGTTCGTTTGAGGCGTCTTCTCCATGTCGACGCGGGGCAGAAGTTTGGTAATGTCGACGTTCGGAATCTTGCGCGCCTTATATCTGGTCGCCTTCGTGGCTTCGCGTACGCGGTTCTCGAGCTCCAAGAAACGGTCTTCGATCTCTTGGCTCATGCCCTGAATGTTCCAGCCAGCAGGGGTGGCCAAACCTCGGTTCCAAACTTTCCCGGTCTCAAGGCCGTAGTGCACAGGGTGGCCTTCGAGGAGTTGGTCTTTCTCCTCGTCCGTAAGAGCCCGCGAGTGAAGGACCATCCATTGCTCTAGATCTTTCATCGTCATCGGTTGTTCGAGCTTTTGATTTGGTGAATGATTAACAGGCTTGAAAAAGGTGTCGAGACATTTCGAGATCAGAGCGTTTGTCGCCCTTAGCTCGGCAATGATGGTCGCAGGTGTTAGCGGAGGCTTCTGTACTGGTTTCGACGGTGGAGGTGTGCGCGGCGGAGGTGGTGTTGCTGCTATCTTCTCTGGCGTGAAGGGAGCAGCTCGGACTTCTTTCTTGTTGTGCTTCACTGCAACTGCAGCCGGTGCCGGTGTTGCCTTCTCGACTTCTTTCTCGGCCTTCCTTTTCTCCTTAGTATCCGGACCGGGCGAAGCTGGACGACTGACTGTAGGAGTTGATGCGGCAGTCGTTCTCTCGGCTGCAGGTTTCTTTGTCTTCTTTTTGCGCGCAATGATAGGTGCTGCCTCCGGCTCCTCTGCAGGCGTGCCAATATCCTCTACGGCAATCTTTTTCTCCTCTTCTATCGTTCTGGCCTTTCCCCGCCTGTCCTTCTTGACTTGGTTCTTTGACCTCGTCCGTACCGGTGCGGAACCGACCTTTCCTCCTGGTGGCGGCGAGTTGGCACGCGAGATTGACGTGGAGGTCATTGAAACACTGTCCGATATATTCTCGCTCGTGGGAGTACCTGGTGGGTTGATAGATGCCAGACTCGGTTGTCTGGACGGTAACCTGGCGACCGCTGCTAACACGGGTATGGCAGCCGAAGGAGTCGACACCACGGGTGGAGCTTCAACTGATGGCGTAGTCAAGCGAAGCGTCCTTGGTGCTGTCCGCTTTGCAGGCGAATCGGTTGTTGTCGCTGGGGTGGCGGGTCGAGATGCAACTGAAGGAGTCTGAGAGGGTGCACGAGTAGAGCTTGAAGCAGTCTCCGCTTTCGTAGGTGTCGAAGTAACGGAGCCAGTCTGCAGGTCTTTGCTACCAGCAATGGCTGCGACAATGTCGAGTTTGCCTGGGTGTTGACGCTTGTTTGACCCTAATTTACTTACATCTAGCTCGATCCTTTCTGTTTTGTTCGTGTCAAGACTGCTTATAACCGCTTCGCTTGCCTTCACTCCTGCAAGAGCTTTAGATTTCTTCGAAGCTTTCACAGTCGACGTATCATCGATTGCAGCAGGTTTATCTGAGGCCTTCGAGGCCTCGGCTTTCTGCTCCTTCGTCATCGATTGGATGGCTTCGGGGAGGTCGACTTCAACAGGTTTGTCAGCCGTGTGTCCTGATGCCCCCATCTCAGCCTTCTCTTTCGGTAGTTCGGTGAGTTTTGCATCAGAAGTAATGGTATCGTTCGTAAGTGACGGAGTCGAAGATCGAGGCGGAACAGGAGTCTCTCCTCGGTTCTCCTTCATTGGTGTCTTCACTTCCTTGATAAAGGCCGTCGTTTGGACCTTCTCATCAGTCCTGGAGCCCGTGGTTGTCGTCGGGCCTTTCGCAGGACCGGCTTTTGTGGCAGTATTTGTGACACTTCCACTGATGGGCTCAATGGTCTTCTCGTTCGTTGCTGACCTTAGCGGCATAGATGGTTTGGTGGAAGTCGTGAGCAGATTGGGAACCGCAGGCATGATACCGGATACTGTGCGTTTCAGTGCAGCCCGGGAACCAGGTCGTGACGATGACTGCAAATCTTCTTTCTTCCCTGCCTCTGCGGCTGCGAATACTCCCGGAGGTGCCGACAGACCTGGAGGAATAGTAGGAGTTGCACGTCGAGAGCCCTCCGTACCCGGTGGTAGGGTAGGGGTGGATTTACGGGAGTCTTCAAAACCCGGTGGAATGGTAGGTGTGGAACGACCAGATCCGTGGAGAAGCCGTTGGGCAGTTGATACTGGAAAGGGATTGTTGACAAGTGTATCGATGCTTCGGGCGGCTTGATCTTGATCCAAGGAAGAAAAGTCAATCTCATCTGCAAAAGAAGCCTGTCAGCTGATCTGCTCGAGAACGAAACGGTACTCAGTCGAAACGCTGACAGTGAGTTTCATAGCGTGGCTTGCGGTGGTGCTGGACAACGATGATGCTTCTGGTGGCCTTCAAGAAACAACAAAACGCCATCAGAGTAAATTCAAGAATCTAGCTCGGGGAACATGTGAACGCCGAACAAGTATCACTAAGGTTACATTCGGAATACCGGAGGGATTGAAAATCACGTCTTCGTCACGGCCTGCCAGGGAGATGTTTGTAGGTTGAAAGCTCGACTGATGTCGTTTGTCAGATTTCTACCAGACTTTGAAGAGATGGTGGACAGGGACTTTACGTACAGAGATGGTAGCCATGGACGAAGACGGAGATAGATGAGCCTAGACGGCAGTGACTGAAGTGCTGCGCGAAATGCTGTAAATGATCGTGTGGAACACCAGACCAAGCTTCCAGTCTTCAGACGACGCAAAGCTGCGAACCCATGCCAAACGCCCGAGGCAATCGAAGGCCAACACTTGGTACCTTGTGTGCCGATGCTTCGTTTTACGCCAACGTAAGAACGCCAGATGAGAGAAAACAAGGTACAGGTAGAAGATAAAGGAGAAGGCCACCATAGTGAGAGAAGGCATGTGAGAGAGGTGATCACCATCTACCGCTGAAGCCACCACCAGCATACATCATGGAGTTGAACCCACCTTGGCCCTGCCCTGAGTACAATCCCTGTCCCGCAGCTTGCGCTGCGCCACCCTGATGCAACCTCGCCTGTAAAATACTCGGGTCTGCAACATCCACTACACCACCCCCAGAGGAGGAAGTGTTAGCATGTCTGTGCTTCTTCCCCTTTTTCTTCGGCTTCGAGGAGCTCACATCCTGGAATGCAGATGCACCAGGCTGAGACCCGTACGGGAAGCTTGAAAGACCAGGAGCAGGACTGGACGGAGAGGGTTGAGGGTGCTGGTGGAGGAAGGAAGAAAACATGTACTCACGCTTTCCAGCATCAGACATCTGACCACGGCCACGAAGTAACTCACGCATCATTTCCTCGTTAGCGTTTCTGCTGCTGGTGAGGTTGGCGCCGTAGTTCAGACCGCCTGTTGCAAAGCCGTGGCCCTGACCAAACATACCTCCCCCACTGACAGGGGGAGTCCCAGTGGCCTTGAGCCCTGGTGGCGGACCTTGCACGCTGCTGCTGTAGAATGGAGGCTGGTGTTGGTTGCTGAAATGGTTTCCGTTCGTACTAGGCATCATCGAGGATTGCTGGCTCATGAGCTTGGTGTTCGCGACTGGCTTGACTGATGCTGATGCGGAAGCAGTGTCGTTTGCGAAGCTGAAGCGTGATGTGTTCCTGGCATGTCCAGGCGCACTACCACTCTGCTGACCCTGGTTCGGGAATGCGGTGGGTTGAGATTGATGTTGGAGAGAATTGAGGAGATCCAATGACGATGGGTTAGTTTGCTTGAATTGCTGGAGTAGCAGTTCTTGCTGTTGCTGAGGCGTCAGGCCTCGTTTATTAATACCGAGACTCGACAAATCATTGCCTAGTGAAAAGCTCTGGCCCGGCGGTTGTATCGCATGCTGGTGCGACTGACCTAGACCCAGCTCTTGCCTCTCTTCAGGCTCACCACCAAGCTGCAAGCTGCCACTCATCTCCATGTTCTCGTCCGGCTCGGCTACCGAGACGCCCTGTAATGCAAGCCGTGCTTCGGCTTCCAGCCTCAGTCGTTCTTCTTCTTGCTGTTTCTTCTGCATCCGTCGCTTTGCACCGCCGTTGGGGTCAAAAAGAGGTGGGTAATTCTGTATGACCTTCATGTCTTCTGGGCTCAATGCTGTAGAAGAGAAAGCAAACCTGAAGTCAGAGGTAGCAAGGGTTTTGAGAGCGTCGGCTAGACACGAGATATCTGAGCGTTCATGTCGCCGAGGAATTCCTGCACTAGCATTGTGAGTCGCAGCAGGTAGTAGGATAGGTGCGTCCGTAGGCTGTTTCCTCGTAGCTTTCTCTTCTTGCACCGATTCCACGGGTGCCTCGGGCTCCGACTTGACTGCGTCGGCTGCCTGCGTTGCAGGTGCTGCTGTCGACAAGGCCGGACTTGCGCTTGAGCCACTCGCAGCGCGGCTCATCCGCTGACTAAGCTGAGCCTGGGCCGACTTGGCTGCCCAACTTGCCGTGGAAGGTAATGCAGGGCCCTCCCCACCATCTAATGAGTTGTTGCTGTCTTGCCTCGCCATCAGCTGTGCAGCGGATGCGACTGGCTGCTGAGATTGAGGAGGAGGCTGCGGTTGGGCTGGTTGAGATGAAGGCGACGAGGTTTGCACTTGCGTGGGTTGTTGTGTAGAAATGACATTCATCGAAGAAAGGTCCTGCCGCGTGAAGCTCTCGTTCTCTTCTCCAGGTTCATGCAGAAACATGCAATTCCGGTTGTTACAGGTTTCGTTTCGAAGATAGGCGGAGCAGTATTTCGTGGTTCCATACTGGGCTCTGCAGGCCTGTCAGTTACAGCTGAGTACACACAAGAGCAAGAGGCATACCTCAATGTACGATCAGAATTTTGCGTGCCGTCTACAGCAGCTATGCATGATGCTGCATCCTGTTTCCGTGCAAATGTGACGTAGACACCGACAGACTGCTGTGGCACAGTGCTATCCTTTGCTTTACTAACCACGATCTTGACAATCTTGCCGTATTGCCCAAAGTATTGATCGCCGCGCAAGGTTTCCAGCAGCTTGTCCTGTTGTATCGTAGGACTAAGACCTGTGACATAGACCAAGTTCTTTTGCACTACTCGGAGTCCAGCAAGATGCTTTCGACTGAGATTATCGGCTTCCCGTTTCTGTGCTTCTTTTTGTCGCGCGGCTGCCTTCTTCTTCGCTTGCTGGGCTATCTCTGCTTTGTGAATGGCCATCCTGCAAAACATCAGTGATCCTTTTCGAACGTTGTCACTCCATGTATGGGAAGGTGGAAAGGCTCACTCTTCCGGGCTGATGACCTTCCATTCGATGTTCTTGTCATCGTAGGGTCTTCGACACGCGGGACACAGGCCATTCATCGTAGTCTTGATGTTGTTGTAGCAGAACTGACATATCTAGAGCCGTCCTGCATCAGTGTGCACTCTCATCTCCATGAGGGCCAGTGCGCGCTCGTACCTGGTAGCCACAGGGACATGGTCTGAAGTTCTTGTCCGAGAGATCGAACTCTTCGACGCACAGAGGGCATGTTTCCTCCTCATCGTCGTCGATGAACTGATCCTGTGTTGTGCGGGACATTTCGAGACGGTGGACGTGCAGGGAGTGGCAGCGTCCAGGATGGGTTGATGGGGAGGTGGAGCGGAGGAGACGAGGTGTTTGTGGTTCGCGCACAAAGAAACAAGCACGCAGAACGCCGGCCGATAGATGGGAACACTGTTGCGAGCAGGAAGGTGGTCCGGCAAGGGAGGCGACGTCTAGTTGCAGTGATGGAGAAGCGTCGTTTTCGGAAAGCTCACGACGCAAGATCGCGGAAGTCGCCTTAGCCGAATCAGGGCTAGCGTCGTCGGCTCAATCAACGACGACGAGGCCGACCTGACGATGTCGACGTGCAGTTGCTGTAGGAGGTTCAGTCCAGCGGCACGTCACTCCTCATAATGCCTCTCCGACTAACAACAAGTCGATCACTGGGCGCCGCTTTGCGCTCCGCAGCTGGCACACCAGCCCGATCCAATGCCGCCAGATTGTTCACCGCAACAGCTTTGCGGGCGAAGGAGCTCGTGTCGGATGTTTCTGACCTGCCAAACTTGAGGGCAAGTCCCCTCACCTGCCCGCTCTCCCTGACAGATACATGTCACTGACGTTGAACACGTAGCACGCTCAACGGGGTGCGCAAGGCATCAAGCACGTCCCAATCGTCAACCCGGCCGACAAGTACGAGGAGAAGGCGAAAGGTCTACACACTTACGGCCAATATCTGATCTCATGCCTCCCCAAATACATTCAACAGTACGTGGAATTGCCGAAACGCAAGCAGCCTTCTCCCGTTGACTTGGTTCCTAGATACTCTGTCTGGAAGGACGAGTTAACAATCTACATTCCCCCGAGCGGCGTCATCCCCGTCTTCACCTTCCTCAAGTACCATACCGCCGCCGAATTCACACAGGTAACTGACATCACAGCCGTCGACTACCCGACCCGTGATCAGCGCTTTGAAGTCGTCTACAATATGCTCAGCATTCGCTACAACTCGCGTCTCAGGGTCAAGACATATGCGGACGAAGCCACCCCTGTGCCTTCCGTTTGCCCCCTCTACGACGGCGCCAACTGGTACGAGAGGGAAGTGTATGATTTGTTCGGTGTGTTCTTCACGGGACATCCGGACCTGAGGCGCATCATGACGGATTACGGATTCGATGGCCATCCATTGAGGAAGGATTTCCCGTTGACGGGCTACACAGAGATCAGATACGACGAGGAGAAGAAACGGATTGTAGTGGAGCCGCTGGAGTTGACGCAGGCGTTCAGGAACTTCGAGGGTGGAACAAGCGCGTGGGATCAAGTGGGGCCAGGTCACGACCGAAAGCCAGATCAGGTATGCCGTATCATGCTGTGGACTTGCATGCATGTTCGAAGACCTTTGTCTGATAGTCACACAGTTCAAACTTCCGACTCCAAAGCCAGAGCCCAAGAAGGAGGAACCCAAGAAATAGATCGTAGATTTAGCCTGCTTTGTACATATCGCTTTATGTCACGCGTGTCTCAGTTCGAGGCTTTTGGACGTAGGAGTTTCCACTGTCTCTACCTCTCAAGCATACGTTCTTGGGAGCTGGTGGTCTCATCTATCCCAAGCTTTGTTCGTCCGCACAGCGCTAACGCGTCCTCGCCTGTCTACCATTGACCTATGCCTGTACCACGTCCTACAAACGATGTCCAAATTGGCTTACAATCGTTTGTCAGTGACCGCATGCTTCAGCGTAAGGATTAGCTCCATTTGGACTGCAGTAGGATGGTGTGGCGTCGAAGTTGTGACATGCTCACTCGATGTACCCTGTCTCACGGAGACTATGCCGTACACATACCGTGAAGGGTCGAGTTGGCGGCGACCCGTCTATCTCTGCGTGACAGCAACTGCTGTGCTGCAGCTAACTTACCCATCCGTTGAGTGTCTCAAAGACCTTTAGTAGCAACGCACCTTACACTGGGTCGCGATAGCGTACCTTGATTAGGAGGCGAACCCAAAACCTCGAGCTTGCGACGATGGGGACATCATGTACAGAGGATAGATGTTGACGCTGCTGAGTGCTGTGTCTCACACCGGTTGAGTTGTACGGCCTTGGTTTTCTCTACTCGCGATGCCATGAGACCTTGAACAGCTGCCAATAGGGCGCCTCGCTGAAGTCAGAATGCCTCACGGTGGGACAGGATGATGTGGAGCTGACCGCCGAGCCGCCTAGCGTTGAACCCTTGACCTGCTTGGATCTCAATGAACGATGGGCAACTGCGTGAGCCTTTGATCCTAACAGTAAATATCCTATATACCATCTTTTGCACCCTCTCTCGTTGTTGTGCTCCACTTACACATCGCCATCTTCACTTCCCGACGTTGGGATCAAGTCAAAGCACCGTCCGATAACGGTCATCGAAACTGCGACCCCGAGTCACCTATCCACATGCGTCACATGCGCCAGCTCAACGACTGACCTAGTACTCTCCTTCTGCTCCCTTCAACACCCGACGAGGCTGATCCAGCCTCTTGACCCGACTGCCTTCATCTCCCATCCAGAAACCAGTTTCCGGACTTGGATCTACGGGCCGTCCGTACCCCATCATTCATCCCAAGGCAACTACTTGTCGTCCTAGGGACTACCATCGCTGCCTGCATGGCTTGAGCCACCTTCTTCGTATGAAGCCACAGGTGTTACGAGACACTGTACCTGTCGAGACGTCAGCAACGTCCACGAGTCCACTGTGGGCCGCACTCAAGCTCTCCCTCCTGCTCTGATGATGGAACCGTACCATCTCATCGGTGTCCCTCATCGGCCATAGCGTCGCCTATACAACACCAACTCTTCTGTACGGGATACTAGAGAGAGCAGTGCACCTGTGGCTAAGATTACCATCGCCGCTGGCGTCGATTCATAACCATGTATCCATATTCTCGACCGTCTCCCAGGGCTGCTTCGTCTGCAAGCTCACCCCAAAAGAACCCCACAAGAACCAACAACCCCAGAGAACAGCCCTCCGAGCATGCAAGATCAAGCTTGGATATGGTTTCGTACAACGAGAGGGATGGCGGGGATGGCCACGGCGATGGACCACCCCGTGCTGACAGCCCGGCTGTTCAAGATAATACAAAGCTGCATCAAGTCATTCAGGTAGAAACAAGTGCTGGATGTTGTTAAAGACAGAGACAGCTGGTTGGCTGACGACTAGTTCAAACAGCGTTTTCACTCGACGGCGGCGCTTTTCATCGTATCCTCTAGAGTTACGTTACCACAAAGTTTCACGAGAAACCGCGAGATTAGATTGTCCAAATGGGTAGGTCCGGACTCGACCCCATATTGCATCATGCGTGGGGTTCTGATTGCAACACGCCTTCGATATGTTCCATTGAAAACATCCACTGTAGTTCTGCACCACTGCCCAACCCATGCTGAAACCATGCAGTTCAACACCACAATAGACGAGACAGAGGTCCTCTACGAGGATCTCTCGGAATGGACCACCATAAACATCGCCGACCACCGTCCCCCTCCGCTCTACGTCGAGATCTACCTCGACACTGCAGAGCTAAAGGACAACCGCAGGCTGGTCCTTGCTGATGATGATGGACAGCGGCACGACATCACTGAAATTGTAGCCTCTTCTTCTGGAGATCACAGGTCGCCGCCTGATCGTGCAGAACCGAATACGCAGGTTATCTTGGAGCGCTGGAAGGTAGAATTAGGAGTCGCGCCCAGCGCACCTACAGTTGATCTGAACGAGTCACTCGCCAACCTCTACAAGAAAGGGGTCGTTCTCTTCCGGTCTTTGTTCACATACGCAAGGTTCTTGCCAGCTTGGAAATATCTGAGATCAATGGCCAAGCTGCCAGCAAGCCAGAATGCACTCCAGCTCCACTACCGAATCGTGAGGGGCGGACGCGAACCGTTCCAGAAAGACATGCTCAACGTACCACTGGTAACAAGTCACGAGCCGGTAACAGAGGTGTACAACTTTGGTCCCATAAGCTCACCAGCGGGTCCCTTGAGTATCGAAGTCACCTACCGTACCAACACGAAGTTCCAGTTCGAAGACCACGAAGCGCTGTTGAGCTCGCGTCTTATGGGAGAAGACGCTTACAGTTTCTCGCCCTCCCTTGCCAGTGGCGGGAACGTTTCACACAAGAACATCGGAGGGGAGCCAGGGTCGCTACCTATCAGAGGGGACAACGCTCAGAATAGGCCAGATCGCGGACAAGCCTATGGAAGTATGTCGACTTTCCACCAGGTCGGGCCAGCTACTGGCTCAAGTCCTATCTCGGCTTTACGGGCAGCTCGGGATAATGCATCGCCATCACCCACTAGTTCACTGCCGCAAAAGATGCTTCCGAATCACCGAACGGCTACCGGATCCAAGTCCTCTCTGCGCACCAACGAAGGCGGGCCATCGTCTTACCAACGGCGCACTTCGGTGTCTTTCCAGCCTTTCAAAGCGGGATCTCTGTCTTCCTCGCCTGCACCCGGTTCGCAGATTCCGCCATCGCCCGGAACTTCCCTTAGCAGACCATCCAACGTCTCGGCCCTTTCTCAAGCTCGAAACAGAAACTCGTTGACAACTATACCTCAGCAAGCCTTGAGAACCCCTTCGTTGCCCAATGAGACGGCCATTGCTTCCTCTGCTTCGAGCTCTCCGAAGCCTGCACCAATTACACGCTACAGTAGCAGCTTCAGCCACAGGAGAAGCAGGTTTTCATCTGGTGGCGGAAGTCGGACTGAAGAGGACAATGTAAGCAGTGGAAGAGGGAGCGCTTCATCTGCACAGCCGGGCTCAGGCGTCTTGAATGAAGGAGAGGGAGGAAGTTCTGGGTCCGTTCAGACAGATGAGGACAACATTTCTGACTTCCTGAAACTCCTCGAGCAAAAGAAAGAGTTGAAAAGCTTCAACCGGACTGACTCTGCTTCGCGAGATGCCGCTTCTAAGCGCACTGCTGCAGCATTCACCAAGTACTCTCGTATGCGAGACTCGAACGCCGCTTTGTCCGATTCACTCAGCTCATCTCTGCTTCTTCACCGCTCTTCGACGTCTTCAAGCCAGAGGCTATCAAACGTTCCACCCATGATTGCCGGAACTTCTGTCTCAACCTCATCTTCGCTAGGGAAACCCATCTCGCCTCATACGCCACACACCCCTGCCATTCCATCCCGATTGAGTGCCAATAGCATCATCGACTACTCTCAAGAGCGAACCAGAGGTCACATGCAGTCAGGCACGCGCGGAGAGGACGAGTCCGAGAGCGGCGACGCCGCAGACAACACCAGACTCCGCGAGGAAGGCACTAACGCCATAGACATTCCGCTCTCTCCACGCACGTACCCTCACGGACGCCGGTCTAGCTCTGTGGCGCAGCAACAGCGCACACTCAACGACGACGATGTCCTCCCTTTCGGTATGCGCAGCACGAGCCTACCAGTCGAAGAGCGCACAGAACTCAGTCTCAGCCAGCTTCTCCACCTCCAAGAATCCGCCCGCACTGTGGACAGCACGGTCGAAACGTCGCAGGAACCTGATCTGGATAGACCCGCGTCACGAAGGTTCATCGAGCCTCGCGAAGAGACCTCACAACGCGGCGGCTCGCAGCCAGTCTACAGGCCGCGCTTCCCACGCGACAGTGCCCACGGCAGGGGCATTTCGGCCATCGGCCGCGGGCTGGCGTCGGCGCACGGCTCGTCTTCGAGCCTTGGCGCGGGCTCTGGCCCTGGTACTGGATCCGGTACGTCCGACACTGGCCGCGGAGGCAGCAGGTTCAGCTTTACCGCCAGAGCTGCCACCATGGACGACGACGAACCACTACTCTTCGCTATGAGCGATTTTACATCCTCACGCCGCAGTCTTGAGGAGGGGAGAGGTGGGAGCAATGCTGGTTCCGGGATTGGAGATCGTGCTGGCGCGGAGTCTGGCGGTGGCAGTAGGAGGGGGAATAGGAGGGCATACTGAACCTTCGAAATACGAGTGGTTGCGATGGTCGATGTGGCGCATACGCGGCTCATACGTAGCTCTTGCATACGGCAGTTCGTCGCGCCTTGTGCGATTCTGATTCTCCGGCGCCGGGCATTGACTGTGGCGTTCACTGGTTCTTCATTCCTGGTTTCCTTTATGGCGCGTTTTCCTCGAACCTGGGAGTTTGGTATGGCGCCTGCATGAATGGGACTGGCGCGATTCGTGGGGGTTGTCTACGTCCCTTCTGCACTATCTACCAGCGTCGGCGCAACAGGATGTTGTGGGTCTCGTGTCGAGACTCGGTGGGGGTCAAATTGGGAGTACAGACTGAACATAGGACGGGTGCGAGTTAGAGATTTTTGTGGAGTAGGAAGACGAAAACGCCGAAGACACTTGCGAATTGGTCAACCTCGATGACTTCGTGTGCCTGTGAATATTGCTAGATCAGGTCGAGGTGTTCTTCTGCTTCGGGCCTTCATCTGCATTGAATCCACATACGGGGGTCTCTTTAACTAGGGTGTGTCACGCTCTCCTACTCGGAAACGTATGGGTATGGGGTGCAACTAGAATCATCTGATGCAGAGGATGCAAGTTAGTCGTTTGTTGTTCAAAAGGGAGTGTCTAGCCAATGTGTCACGGGTCCGTTGCCTGTCCTCACAATCGACACTGCTTGACACAAGTCCTCGTCTCGAGTTCTTCATCAGTTGAACAGGCTGTTAGGTTTTTTACCCGAGGCCAACTCGTATAACGTCGGTGGTGAGCGAGAGTCCCCACGTTCAGTAGGATTCCTTGCACCTCAAGATCGCCGCCAGATTGACGTTTCACGCTTTGGTCATAGCCAGCTGCAGCGACATTGGCAGGTATATGCTCGTATCTTACATTAAAATTTTCCAGCCGCACAAAGTATTTTCTCACTCTCCTGTTTGTGTGCGGGAGTCTCGCCATTCCTCCAAGCCCTTCATCTGCACCTCACCAGTCTTCAAAGTACTCAATGTGGATGTTGAAAAGCATACTATCACGTCAGCAAGGTACTGTCAATACGTCAGGCTCAGGCAGCTCACCGAAGCTTTTTGAAAGCGGCTTCCTTCAAACAGCTCTCACACGTGCGATTTTTCACGAGCCGCAACGCAGATATACAGCATTGTGGGACGCCTACCTCCAAAAGAGCGTTCAGTCCGCTGTTGGACTGGTCTTGAACGCATCGCGGGACACCGAATACCCCTTGGACCGGCTGTCTCTTGATACATCGTTGATCCATCTGCGTGTTTCAACCATCTTTCCCGACACCGTTGTCTAGCTGACTGGCCTGCGATAGGATCAGCTGTGAAACTAATGGAGATGTCGAATAGAAGGATGCAATATCAGCCCTGCGAGCCTCGATCGATGTTCAGAAGCGCAACAAACAAGGTCTGCAGCACCGCTTCCACATGTCCGAGCGGTAAATGCGTCTCCGCAAGAGCTGACAGGTGTTCGCACGAGGTAGCTACTGGGACTACATCCATCCCATCTGGAGCTGCCTTGACGGCATTGCTCGCTCCTCCCCTTCTATTCCATCTTCACGACCCTCTACGTCCCCTCCGACACCTTCGCACTCCTCGTAGGGGACTCGAAGACGTAGATCTTGCGAACTCTTGCGTGAGACCGTACAGCCGAGAGAAACCACGACACTACACTACTCTCTGGGATCAAAGACAGCCGCAGTTGAACGCAGACTTTGACTGTATAGTTGTACATACCAAGATGATCCGTTTGCCAACTCCTTGCTATGCTCGCGCCACCAGTCTAGTACACAGCATGTTTCCGGAACCCTTCTATCTTGCGGGTTTGACACCCTTGTGTATCGCAGCAATACCCCCCGTCAGGTCCTCCCAGCCCTTCCCCGGCACCAGAAAGCCCGCGTCCTGTATCATGTCCCTAAACTCGGTCTGACTCGGGAACTTCTCAATGCTCTCGACCAGATATTGGTAGCTGGCGCGATCGCCCGCGACGATCTGTCCGATCAGCGGGATGGCGCCGAAGCTCCAGCGCTTGTAGGCCTCGTTGAAGAGGGCGTTGTTGACCTTGCTGAACTCGAGGCAGGCGAAGACGCCGCCGGGCTTCAGGACACGGAACGCTTCGCGCAGCGCAACGTCCTTGTTCGTAAAGTTGCGGATGCCGAACGCGACGGTGTACAGGTCGATGGACTCATCCTCGATCATGTGCAGCTTCTCCGCGTTCGCCTCGACGAACC
>NAJN01000805.1:0-17010 GCA_005059845.1 Cryomyces minteri | reverse complement strand
AGAACTACTCACAAGATTGCTGCTGTTGCATCTGCATCAGGTGCGCCTGTGGTGTCAAATGCTGCAGTGCATGCGCTCCCATGGCCGCTCCAGCCATCACTCCTCCAACATTTGGCCCTCCCATACCCGGCCCTCCAGGAATTCCTCCCATCATCGGTCCAGCGTGACTAACGTGAGGTCCGTTGGGTCCTGAGACACCAGGATGGTGCATTTGCATAGGTTCACCGGCATTAGGTGCATGGGCCCCGAGAGCCATAGGATGGCCAGGCGGAATTCCACCACCTGGCTGCATGCCTGCACCGATAGGAAGGCCTTGAGGTTGGTAGGTGGCCATCATTTTTACGCCTCTGCCTCTTGAGATTTGTGCGATTCAACGATGCTGATCCTCTCGCTCGAGAGTTAACAGTTCACAAAGATGCTTGGAGCAGACGTCTAGACTGCCGCCCGGGTCGCAGGGCGGAAGTATTGGCGGGCTCGCCAGACCAGGTGGTCTCCAGCAGTAGGTCGATCCCAAAGTGTGAATGATTGTCCTCGAGAAAGCCGAGTGGAGTGAGCGTTTCCACTCGTTCGTGCAGGCAGCGCACTTCCAAGTACTGTGCCGTTTGAGAAGGCAAATGATGTGATCGCGCAAGTTGCGCTTGGAGGACCAGAGGCTGACGTGCGATTACATACACCAGAAGTCAACGTCCCTGAGGCCTAGCGCCGCGATTCCACGGTTCCTCTCACGACCCTGAGTCCGCTGGACCCAGATTGTCCCTCTCTTGTTGTACACCGTCCGTCTTTCCCAGTCAAGGCGAGGACTATATCGCGCATCCGTACTCTTCGGCCGATGCTTTGCGACGGGACGAGCGTGGAGACGGTAAGGGTCGCACCCAGTCGCGTCAAGAAACAGCCAGGAGCGCAGCCATGTGGTGCGAGTGGTACTCCGCGATGCCCGGCCAGGAAGAGTTGTGAGGTTAGGGGAGGAGGACAACGGCGTCGCTCCCCCCGATTCACTGCGACCGCTGCCAATATCATGCGGCCGATCTCGTGCCATATGCGGTCTAGCCACCACGCTAGAAGGTCTTGCTCCACTCCCGCATCAACTGTTGATCCGGCAGCGACCTACAGTATTTCTCTTGTCTTCGTTCTTTTCTGTACATGACTTGCTCTTCCAAACCAATTCCCAGATGCCGCGAACGGCTTGTTCTACCCTCCTGGTGAGTGTCCTCTCCTCACAGCTTCCGCAGGTCCATATGCTATGATGACAACCACTTGAACACGTCTTCTTTTCCCAGCTGAGTCGACCTTGAAGAAAACAGTCTTTCCGGGCCGCCTCTCGCAGGGTGGTCTGCTACTTGCCAGTACATCTTGTCTGAGCTCTACTCGGCCTTACTAGTTGCAACACTGCCCATGAGAGTTCCTGGAGCTGACGAGTTGCTACAGCAGATGCCTTGATGTTGTTCGTATAGATATCTCTTGTCCCACTTCTACTCAGGCTTGGCCGCGTGTACCGACCATGGACTGCATACCGTGTCAAGAGCTGGAATGGACGCAGATCGCTAAAGAGGACGATACACAGCCGTGACTGTTACATATCAATCCCGTCGACGACTCGTCGGGTGATGCTTGGTGGCAAGAGGCATAGCTGCAAGTGGCAGGCTGACGGCTACCAAGTCTCTGCTCGTTATGAGTAGTTTCCGGCTGGACTACACCTTAGCCTTCGATAATAATCCTGATCTTCAGTAAATCAAGGTCAGTCTGCGCTATCTACGTACCTTCCTTATCGTTACTGTATATGATGAAAAACATTCCACATTCGCAGTTTTCACGCTAGCCGTCAACAAGAACCTACTTCGACGGACGTTGAGCGCAATACTTCCTTGGATGCCTGATCTTTCACACCCATCACTCACTCTACGTTGCTCACACCAGCTGGAGTTCCTGGCTGATTATTGAGTTGTTAGGGATGTATAACACCGTCGCTGTGCTGTAGTATAGATGGAATGTATCATGAACGAACGTTGTCTCTCGGACCCGTCCATAGCGACTAAACTCCGGGTGTGATTGGGGGTTTCCATGCTTACTTCCCATTGCCCACCAACTTTCCAATCATGCAGATGCACCACTCTACTCGTCAATGTGCCACTAGTGAAACCCCCTTCCTCGTGGTATTGACTCAAAGCGAAACGCTAGGTTGGTGTACAATGGCTTCTGGTGCCCAGGCTGTCCTTGGAAGATGAGAGAGATCTGCCAGTCTGTCATCACACAAGCAGTTTAGAGCAGATGGCGAACAACCTTTTCAGTCTGTGAAGTACGTACAAAGAAGGCAATCTCTCCATCGTATCGACAGTTCTGCTCCAACCTGAACGCTGCATGAGACCTATTAAGGAGCAACTCAATAGCATGTAAAAGCTCGACTCCAAATTCAATTAGGCTCCAACAGCGCAGACGTGCCGCTGAGAGACGCTCTGTGTGACGTTGCACCGAAGCCATGATCTATGCCGAAGTTTAGTAACCACCAACTCTTCCCTCCCCATCAAGACAGCAGGCTACAACTACTACCTGAGCTTCAGATGGCCTTTGGAGGACATATTTGCCCCAAGCGTGTTGACGAGGGCCACGCCATAGTCACAATGGACGGCGATACAACACGGGAATGGCTGGTGACCCTTGCGTACGACTGTATTGATTCAACCAATCCAGCCAGAGAGGAAGCAAAAGTGAGGATGATAGCTTCTCTCGTGCCTGACCATCACACTGTACTCAGAGAGGTCCCCAAGCTCGATAAGCGAAGACTTGATACAACCCACAAGCTTGAACTCGTGAGACTCAACAGCAAGGAGCGACTAGGTGTAATGAGTCTGAGCACTGTAAATACTTTTACGATACCGCTCCGCTTCATCAAGATAGTGACAGGTTTGAGGTACTTTGAACGACTCTCAGGTCCTGCGACTTACCGAACGTAGTCGGGAGAAGACCGAGTCAGGTCGCTGTACCTACCGAACTTTTGCCGACTATAAGCTAAACCTCTGAACATCTATATTGTCCCTCATCCACGGACATCGCAGGGCTGCGTCTGCAAATTCTGCAATCCTAGGCTCCAGCTCAAGCAATTCTTGTCGTTATCCTCTCATCTCGATCGTTCTCCATGCAGAAGCTGGAATGAACTCTTCACGCCCACTAAGCATTGACTATCAGATCATTTGGTTTCCTCACCATGGAAACTATTTCAAATTCCTCTTTAATATCAGAAAGCCCAACATGCAGTACACCCGCAACTTCTCCTTCGTCATCCGAGCAAGACACAACAAACGGCGGCTTAAGTGTAGTCAACTCGTTCAACGTTGAGAACAATAATCTTTTATCCTTGCAGAACTATCTTCCTTTGGGATGTCTGACCTTTCCATACTGTACCGGAGACAGCATCAATCTCATTGGACGATTCTCGGTAGAATGGACAGAGGTTCACGAAGTTCCATTCATCTTTGACGTGTCACCAACGTTACGAGGGCATATTGCGAAGCTCCTCGCAGCGAGGTGGATCCGACTTTCGTCAGCTCTCTCACGGGACCAACGCTCAATTGTCACAAGAATTTACCTGTTGCCTGGTGACGTTGGCCATCGCTCTGTTGATCGGCGTGGTCGAACGCTTGTAGCGGCCTTGGAGGCAATCGTCGTCAACATTGATGTGTCGTCTGCAACATGGGCCGGCTCTCACAGTCCTGATTCAGAAGAGAGGTTCGATCCCTGGGCTACAGCGGACGAAGGCTCATTATTCTACATGTTTAACAAGCTTCCGTCACCTTCGCCAACGCCGCACTCTGTACGGAGCCGGTATGCTCGAACGGCGATGGAAGAACTTCTTGATAATGCGACCGCTGTGGAGGGACTGAAGACTTCCTTGTATCCTTATCAGCGCCGATCTGCAGCATTGATGCTTCAGCGAGAGGCTGCGCCGCGATTGGAACTGGATCCGAGACTCGAAAGAAGGACCGCTCCTGACGGGCAAACATTTTACTATGGCGCACGCGACTCGACCTTCCTTCGCAGTCCTCGTTACTATGAGTCTTGCAGGGGTGGTGTGCTTGCCGAGACCATGGGCCTGGGCAAGACCGTGATTTGCATCGCGCTGATCTTAGCTACGAAGAACCACCTGCCAAAAATCCCTGAATATCTTCGCGAAACCATTAGGAGAAGAAACGTGGGAAGCTTGACGGACATGGTAACTTCCAGCATCAACAGTCATTCCATACCTTGGAGATCGTATTTTGATGCCATCCTGGCAACAACCGGGGATGAACCGTCCCAATGTATACAAGAACTCGAGCAACATCCACCACAGTACAGAGTGTCAGCGGAGCCGCTAAGGCTTGGCCGCAAGACCGTTGTACCTCCACCTCGAAGCTACCAGTTAGCATCAACCACGGTCGTGGTTGTGCCACGTAATCTGTGTTCACAGTGGCAGTCAGAGTTGCGAAAACACGCTATGGAGGGCGCCCTACGCATACTCGTCATGGAAGACATGAAAAGAGCGCTCCCCTCAGCAGAAGCACTGAGGAATTACGACGTGATTATTTTCAGCCGGACACGATTTGAACAAGAGAGTCGTGACGGCTCAGATGATGAGGGTCGACGTCTGACTTCGAGTCCGGCTATGTGTAGTTGTCCGTACGTTGGGGACACCCGAACACGTGATTGCCATTGTCTGTCCCCAGATGATCTCTATTCCTCGCCACTAAAACAACTGCATTTTCTGCGAGTCATAATAGACGAGGGTCACAGCTTCTCGTCGCCCAATACAAACGCCGCACGAGTCGCGGACAAACTCGTTCGAGCTGATTACCGATGGGTAGTTAGTGGGACGCCAGCCAAGGATCTTCTTGGTATCGAGATGGATCTAGCGGCCATCGAGGGTACTGTCGAGCGGCAGAGTGCTACATCTTTGCGAGATCTAGCCGTCGAGCAGCGTAAGCAGTTCAGCCTGGAAGAGGAATCTTCTGGAGCCGCCAAGAGTCTTGGATTGCTCGCATCACACTTTTTGAAAGTTCGACCCTGGGCCGGCGCCGGAATAGGGGAGAAGCCCGCGGAATGGGAAGAATACATCTACCGCCATGAGCATTTGCGCCGTCGCACTTTTTCCGGCTTCTCGCTATGCTTTCGAAGCACCTTGGAGGCCATGGTTGTCAAGACCAGACCAGAGGATGTTGACCGCGACATTGAGCTGCCCCCGTTGTCCCATCGTATTGTTCGTCTAGAGCCTTCCTTCTATGACAAGTTGATTGCGAATGTTTTCATTTTAGTACTCACAGCCAATGCAGTGACTAGCGAGAGAACTGACGCTGACTACTTGTTCCACAAAAACAGCCAGAAACCACGCTATCAGCTCATTGCCAATTTGAGGCAGAGTGCCTTCTTCTGGACGGGATTTTCGAAAGCGGATGTTGCGGCAGCTGTGGAGCACAGCATAAAGTATCTTACGAAAGATGGAACATCGTGTACCGAGGAGGATCGCCAGTTACTCAACGAATGTGTCACGATTGCCGGGACGATACTGCGGTCACAGGGCTGGGAATCGATGAGCAAGTCACATGAGATGGGGTTATTCCTACAGAAGTGGCCTGCAGAGTCCGCCGATTTCTGGACCTTTGACGACAGTAGGGAGCCCTTATTGACCGGCGTCAGCCAAGCTCTACAGGCGCAAGCTCATGTCAATGGGAACCTGCATTCCGCAGATCCATCTGAAGGTCTCCCCGGAATTGGTCTCAGAGCTCTAACCTCACTACGAGCGGAGATGGCAGAGGGGGTAACGGCTCAAGACGCTAAGAATGAAACGACCATGAAGATGGGTGTGCCTTCGTCAAGTGTCCATGGCGAGCCTCCAGCCGCAAGTCGACCGACGCTGTCCGTTAATACAAAGATCTCGCCGAAGAAGAGCTCGACAATACCAGCCAAAAGACGTACGTCGTTCGTTCATGATGCAGTCCAGAAAAGGCTTTCTTCACCTGATACAGGTTTAGGGACCAGCGAGACCACAGTTCGACCTGTCGAGACGCACTATGCTGCGAAATCGACGGATGCATCCTTAGAGAAGCGAATACAACCGGTAGACAACCAAACGGAACTCTCAATGGGATCTCCCTTGCGCAAAACTCAGGTCGTGGGAACCACGTCAGCTAAACTGAGCTATCTACTCGACAGAGTAATGGAGTTCCACGAAGAGGAGAAAATCTTGATCTTCTATGATGGCGAAAACTCAGCGTACTACATCGCTCAGGCCTTGGAACTTCTCGATGTTCCGCATCTGATTTATGCCAAGACACTGACTGCACAGCAACGATCGGAATACGTTGTAGTCTTTGATCAGAATGAGAAATTTCGAGTGCTTCTGATGGATGTCAAGCAAGCAGCGTACGGCCTCAATCTGTCAAGCGCTAGTCGCGTCTTCTTCGTCAATCCAGTCTGCCGCCCGAACATTGAGGCGCAAGCTATTAAGCGTGCGCATCGTATCGGACAGACGCGGCCTGTGGAGGTTGAGACTTTAGTATTGGAAGGTACCATTGAAGAGGCTATGCTGGAGCGCGCGAACGCCATGACTCGGTACGAGCACTTTGACGCAAAGACGCTCGAAGACGATGAGAAGATCCAGAGGATAATACAGCAAGCGCGTGTCGTTCATGTAGACTTGGATGATGCAACCGGTTACGGGCAGATGGCCAGGTTGCAGACACCACAGCAGCTGTTCGCACGACCAAATCGTGGCGCAGCCTCTTTCCTAGAGAATCCCTTCCCGAACCCCTTTCCAAGCGCTTCCAAGCCATCCAAGATCGATTCGAGACCAACAAAACGCCAGCGACAAAAGAGATCAGTGGAGCCCTCGTCTTTCACATGCGGAGGCTCAGACGAGACGGGGCTTAGCTCGGACATCGACCTGACTCTTGCGCCACATGTGGGACTCTCGCTAGGTGCGTCCTCCATACCGAGTTCTTCTGGAGGTCCACCAGGAGCTCAAATTACACCTAAGATTGTGTGATGTACAAAGATCTAGGTAGATCTTGCGCAGCATTCCAAAAGTTGTCAAAGCCGTGATTGGCGGGACACATTCGACGTTGTAGCGTGGCGCTCGGCGACATCGTGGGAGTCTCGGAGCATTGGCTGATTCGCCTTCTGCTTGCTTGTCGTACTATTCAGGTGTTACGGTGTCACACAAGCAGAGATACCCAACTTTCTTTGAGCGGACAAAGGATATTTGATGTCCGTATTAGTCGATGTCCCTTGATGAGAGACCAGCGACTTAGCCATGTAATCACGGTCCAGTGCTTCTCTGCCTCGAACAATGGGACCTCTGGCATGTATACCGAGTGCTGGCTGCTCGTTCACACAAGCCTTCCCATGCATGCGCGCGGCCCCTTACAGTAGCGTGAGACTAGACGCGTCCACCTCAATTGACGTGATCGACGGACCGCCTCAACACCAACAGCATCGTTGAGACCAAGGCGTATCGTCGGAGTACCGTGACTGCTGTCCTTGATATCCGTAACAAGTGGCAACGTGTATATGGCAACAAGGGAGAGGAACCGCCGCGTGAAACTCCAGTGACGAGGCACAACACATCGGTGGCAGCTTCCTCAACAACCGGCCGCGACTCGGGAGACTTACGCAAGCTCTCTTACGTGGCACTGCAATGAGATCAGTGGACCTATGCTCTGTTCGCTACCCCCTCAGCGTCAAATGTGCTCCGACTCGCTTTCTCTCATTCTGATTCTGTTTCCACCAATGATCTCCGCTTCTGCACGTTCGTTTCCGTCAATCACACTTCGCATCTGCCGCTACCCATCCCAACCCGGCAAACGTCTCGACCTCTCTTGAAAGTATCCGCTCAGACCTGAGGCCTCTTGCTTTCGCTCAGACGCCCGCTCGCCGCAAGCTACCACAGTTCGGTTTCGGTTCCCAGGCGATAGCTTGAAGATCTTCACACGCCGTCATGCGACATTCATTATCAGTATATGCGTTCTCCTCTATTTCGCGTGGACTTTCCACTTTCCTCATTCGATCAACCGCGTACAGAGTGCTTGGAGCCGGTCACTTAGACGCTTGATTGTGTTTGGTGACTCTTGGAGCGATAACGGCCACTATCGCATAGCGCCTCCAAGTGCCGGATTAATGCCTTCACGGAACAAAGAGCAGGGCAAATCGTGGACGGGAGTCTTATGCAAAGAAGTTGGTACAAGCACGCAGAGGTACGAAAGTTTTCTGACAACTTGTAGCTCGGTTGCGATCACCTGGACAATCTCGCTCGCCTCTACCTTTACTCGAAGTACCATGGTCAAGGTGCCGTGCTGCACAACGACATATACTACACTGCAGGTACAGAACTCAAGCGTCGCTTTACCGGTTGAGCCGCTTGCCGACCTGAAAGCCCAAGTTCAGCACTGGATTGAGTTGGAGAGGCAAGAGTGCAACACAGTTGTTGGACGGGTTGCGGATAAGGCCTTGAATTTTACCGTCTTCTTCGGTGTCTGAGATATATGGGGGTATGCCGAGCTTGATAAAGACCATGCAAGGTCTGCGGTGGAAAGTAGTATCAAGAGCTTATTCGAGCAGCTGGACGTAATTGCAAAGATGTCCTTGCAGCGACCGTTCGTCCCCAAAATCATCCTTTCCAAAACACTGGATCAACTTTCCTCCCGAGATGGTGGACGGAACGGACTGGGCCCAGCGCCATTGACACATACGGCGAGGTTCAAAACACGACAGTGTTCCTGGTGCAACTGTGGAACGACTACATAGAGCAGACAGCAGAGCGCTGGACGAAGAGTGATATCTATATGCCAGACCTGAATGGGTGGATGCTCAAGTATATGCGAGTGAACCAGTTATACCGTTCTGGCATCACCGATGCCACAGGCGCGGGCAAGAAAATCCCAGTGTTTGAGGAAGTCAGAGCACCGTGCACGTCGTTGTCGGTCTCAAAAAATACGGTGCATGCGTTTGGTAGCAATCAGACCACATGTGAGGGTGCATCCCGCTACCTCTTCTGGTAGGATTCCACAGCGCTGTCTCTCTCTGAGATGCCTGAGCTGACGGAAATCATAGGGACGATACGAATCTTGGTGAAACAGCACACAGACTAATTGGGAAAGAAGTTGCTGAGCTCTTAAACCTGCAACAGACCATCAATGCAAAGGCGCGGACGGCGGCGGTGGCGGGAGTGGGCGTCAATACGCAAGACAGAAATCACAGACTCCACGCAGCTATCCCTTCAGCGCAATAGTGCACGCGAACGATACGGTCTACTTGTTCGATGACACCACGACCCAGCGATCTTCTTCTCTCCTCGTTGCTCGGGAGTTGCTGTAGGAACTTCGTACTGGGCCTCCCTTCCGTAATAATATCGATAACATTCCGCTACATGGTTCTGAAATCATCTGCGCTCATCATCCTCGTTTGTTAGCATTGTGAATCGGTCGCATTCCTGCGTCGCTTCCTTGCATTGGTCTTTAGATGAGGAATGTTTTCTTTCAGGTTTTTGGCCGGGTCCGGTGGAACGACCGGCCATCAGAACAAAGAAAACAGCGCGGGTCCACGTTACGACTTCCTATCTCACCCGCAGGTGTCTAGGACAATCGCATAAAATGATGATTGGAGCCGTTCTCAGACAAAGAAACCGCGTCGTCATGCGTACGGACTGCGGCCGGCAAACTGACACAAAGCACCCATCCGTGGCAAGGGCGCTGCCTCATCCGCATTCTCCGTTGGCACAGGCTAAACACTTGGTCGTATCAAAGAAACCTGTCTGAATAGCCCTCAAACAAGGGACGCCGGTCTTCCCCTCGCTCTTAACCAACCTTCGCCGCTCGGCGTCTTTCGCTCGAGTCTTGCTCGTTATCTCTACAGCTGCGGCTTGCCAAAGTTCACAACAACCTATACAGTCCCGAGAAGAGGTAGTATGTCAAACGAAGGCTTGCAGCGCAATATCTCGAACAGGTTTGACAAAGATTCGATCCAGTCGAAAAGACTATCGCCGACACAATTTCAGCTCTCCCCAAGTCCATCCCGCATGCCGAAGACATTCGACGCTCCACTGACTCCGGAGGAGTCGCCACCCTTCAGGGTGACTCGCAAAAGAGCTGCTTCATTGATTGACGAAGATGTTCATAGAGGCTCTGATCTCACGTTTCCGAAGTACACACATTTGAGTTCCGAAGACTCTACTGTTCACGTCTGCATCTGTCAGCCAGAGCCCAAGATTCCTCGACCCAGAAACTGTAAGCTTTTGCACTCTTTCAAGTTCTTTGTTGCTGAATGCGTAATGGGGTTCTTGTCACGCTTCATTCCTAAAGCAGCCACCTCTTTGTCCGCTCATTGAAAAGCCACTCATCCTTTGTAGCGTTCATGCTCTATCGTCAACACAACCAAGCACGTTTCATAGATAAGCACCCCGGCATCGCGAATCCTGAAGTCTCCAAGATCTTGGGCGAGTCGTGGAAATCAGAACCGGCCAGCGTCAAGGAAAAGTGGAAGCTTCTGGCAGAGGTACGCTGTCAATATGTGCTCTCGTGAGCACACCGCCGACCAAGCTGACGCCTGGTTTAGGAAGAAAAGCTACGCCATCGTGAGAAGTACCCCGAGTACCGCTATCAACCTCGCCGTGCCGGCGGGCGTCGCAGAAGTACCTCAGACACATACACTACCACCCTCTGCGACAAGTGCGGTGGTCGCAGTCTCGGCCCCCCCACATCTAGCGATACAAGCAATCCTCAAACCGAGACCACTGCTCATCCTCGTGCCGTCTATCTCCCTCCGCCGACTTCGTCTGAAGGAAGTACACCAACGACTCGGTTTCTCCCGCTGTTAAACGACCTCTCTCTCGAATCACCGCAAATGAGACGAGACACGCGATTGTACCCGCACCCAGTGCCGGGCCCCAATCTACGTGATTCTCGTCAGCAGCAAGTACGTCGCGACGAATTCGATGCAACATCGCCAGACGCCAAACGTCGCCGATACAATCAGGGCGGTTACGTACAGTCACCGCAGGGAGTACCGCAGGGAAGACAAACCGCACCAGTTACGCCCTTCCCGCTTAATCCTCATTCGTACACTCAGCCTCAAGCTCACTCAGGCCACGGCCAGCAAAATGTGATGAGGCGTGAGAGTCTGCCGCGTCCCGATCAGCTACTCAGAGGTGTCGTTTCACCTCCAGCTCGCTCGCCTGGTCCTGGACTCATGGGTCCACCACCAAGGCCTGGACAATCCCATCAGCAGAGGGTGATGATGCAAGGTCCTTCGACGCACGATCCTACGCTCACGCTCCCACCACTCCAAACGACTGGCGATCAGAGCCGCAGTGTCGAAGCCATGGTCATGTCAATGCCGTACATCGCCAAAGTCAAGATCCTCAACCAAATCGCGCCGTCGCTTAAACCTCCCGGTCCCACCAGTCCTACCACCGGCGTCCGCGGCGGCATCGTCGCTGTTGAGGGCGACGATATCAAGGCTGTCAAGGTGCTCGTACGATGGCTGCAGGAGTTCTTCGAGAAAGGCGGCGAGCATGTCCTCAGAGTCATGGACGGGCCCAAAGTCCCGACCCGTGGCGGAGAGCCCGCAACACTGGATGGGTATTTGAACGTGTTGCTGGAGTGGCACGCACACAGCAAGGAGATGATTGAGTTCATCACCACGCCTATCACTGCCACTGGTTCTCCTCCTTCTGCTTCAGCTTCTATCCCCGCCGTCGCAGAGCAGCGAGAAGCCGAAACTGATGCTGAGAACGCTGGTAGTATCGAAGCCGACAAGGAAACTCAAACAGGTATCGATACCGACACCGCTAGCAACGAGGACGCAATGGACACGGACGACCCCACCGCGGCATCCAGTGCCCGCCCCAAAGCAACTGCCGAACCTGCACCCAGCTCCACGGCCATCACCACAATCGCCGCCACCGCCAACGCCAACCCAGCTCCCACTTCCCCCGTGCGAACCACCACCCCGGCAACGCCCCTAACGCCTCTGATCCTTCTTCCAACCTATGCCCTCCACGCCTCGAACAGCTACAGTTCGCACATCCCGATCACCGACTTCTACTCGCCCGCCGACCACTGGCAGTGGGTGGCGACGCTGTGGCGCGGCATCGTCGGGCCGGACGTGACTGTGTACATCAAGGATTGCGGCGCCGAAGAGATGGAGCGCGAGAAGAGCGTCGAGGTCAAGGAGGAGCTGAAGTGCGTGCTGCTGAGGAAGCTGAGGGGAAAGGAAGTGGGTGAGACGGCGGCGAGGAGGGTGGGGTTTGAGGTTGGAGAGTGGGTTCGAGGGTTAGGGAAGGGGGTGGGAGTGCCGGGGCGAGCATGACGCGTGGTCGCGAGTGAGCAGCGGATGGGGCCGGGGAGACGGTGGAGTGGGATGAGGCGAGCGAGCTGGTCGAGGCTGTCTTGTGGAAGTTGCCATCTGTTTTCGAGGACAGGCTACGGAGAGTCGCTGGGACGTCTGGAAGTTTGGATGGCGAGCTCTCTTCCCACCCCCTCTACACCGTCACTACATAGTCCTGTCAGCGTGCAACAATCACGGAGCCACTTTGTATCATAACCTGCCCCATCTTCCTCCGCCCGACGTCTTCATCTTTTTACACCCTTCCTCGTGCCGCCCACAAGGGGCACACAGGGGGGTCAGCGAACGCAAGGATCCAGCCCTGAACCACCCGGACAGCAAAAAGCGAGTCACAGACCCAGGACGTTACAGCACAACTACACTGACGGCATCGCAGATGAGCAGGGGAGTAGGAGGGACAAAAGGAGACAGAGAGAGAGAGCGTTGGAGCGCCGCAGAAGAAGAAGAAAAAAAATTACAAACCCGCGGCGCTGCGTACGTATTGCGGCTGGAAGACGGCACTCCACGCCGCACGTCCTCGTCCCCTCCCCCCCCCCGGGACATGGTGTCCCCCACACGTATTCCCCACCCCAACCCCGTCGCGATCGTCTGCGTAAGAGAGCGAGAACAGCGTCGGCCTTTCCTGGCTCTCCTGACCCGCTGCGCACGCCACGGCGCCTGTCCCGCACCCGGCTCTACCGGCGTGGCATAAACTCTGGCTCGATGGCGCAACGGCGGATGAGCGATGAGGAGGAAGGCGAAGGGAAGGGAAGGGAAGACTGGGACGGGGGGGAGAGAGGAGGGGGGGGGGGGAACTGGCTTCTGGGCTTCTTTGGGACGATGGCGTCGAGCTGAGCGGTGCGTTTTTTGGTGCCGGCTCGATGGGACTCGGGTTCTCGACGTGTATGGGTGGGAGGGGGGAGGGGGGCAGGTCTCTGCATCTTGACGTCTCGGTTGGTCTGAGAGTGGAGGTTGGGAGGGGGGCGGATATGCCGTTTCGTGCTCGTGTTCGTCGTTGTGGGCCACAACGTCTTGAAGCCATACGCCCGCCTGCTTCCTCGACAACACCAACGCCCGTGGGATAGGATGGTGTGTGCCTGCAAGGTACCTTTCACACGAACACTAGGGAGGGTCGGCGGGTGCCGCTTGATCGTCATGGCGCTTGCGCTTCTGCCGGGACCAGTCTCAACGTGACACCTAACCCTCAGAGTGCATGTTGCGCCCGATCCCTCTGCCTCGTCAGCTCCCTCGGTCGCTCATCCAACGCACCGCCCTCGCCCGACCCCATCCATCACGGCGTGTCCGGCACACTCTTGCTCCCCATCAGCCCGCCCGTGAGGCCCTTCATCCGACGACTCAGCAAGTCGTCCTCGCTCGCCAGACTGACCAGGCTCTTCCTGCTCGGCACCATGCCGCGATCGCGATACCGCGCTCTGCCGCCCCCGTTCCGGCCTACCCTCCCCCCCCCTCCTCCTCCTCCTCCTCCTCCCAGCCCGTTCTTGCCTCGTGGACTTAGCCGCGCGCTGTTGCTCATTTCGAGCGGGCGGTCCTCGTCGCCGGAGGACTCGGTGCGCATTCTGCGATGATGGCGGACCGTCGAGTTCGAGGCGGCAGTGCCGTTCGCACGCCCATGCGGGGAGGAGAAATAGTCGCGGCCCTCCGCAGCGTCGCCCTCGGCCTCGGTGTCGCGGGCGTCGGCGGCGGCGAAGAGGTCGAGCATCCAGCGTGAGCAGCGGAAGATGTATTTCCAGCCCTCCGGGAAGACGGAGACGAACTGCAGGAAGCCATGCGAGATGCCCGGGACGAGCATGACCTCGACGTGCTGCGCCTCGTCGAAGCGAGCGCGCGCGTCTTCGAGCCCGAGCTCCTGCCGCGACAGGAACGCCGCGGCTTTGGCCTGGCGGATGCGGCCGGCGAAGATGACGGTGTCGTCGACGAGCGGGTCGCGCTCGCCGGTGCAGATGTGCAGTTTGGGGAAGCGGGCGAGGAGTGATTCCGGGGCGAGGAGGGGCGAGAGCAAGAAGTCGGTCGAGAAGTCCGGTCGGTTGTAGGGGCCGATGTATAGGATGATCATGGCGCGCATCATTTCGGGCGTGAGGATACGGTCGTTGAAGTAGGAGATCATGCTGGACATTGCGAGGCGGGTTTTGAGGGGCTGCGGCTTCGACGTTTGCGCGGAGGTGGTGGTCGTGTCAATCGTGTGGGCTGCTGAGGGGTGAAGCGCATCGGATGGTTTGCTGGTCGAGGAGATGGTAAGGGCTTCGTGCAAGAGACGAGCAGAGTTGGAACTGGAGAGTTTAGGTGGCGAGGGCGGGTCGTCTTCGTTATCGGAGTGGTGAGGTGTATCAGGCGTCAACTTTCTGTAGTCGTCGCTCTTCCTTCGCAGTACACCCCGGTTCGTTTTCCTCGTCTTCCGATCTCGGATCAACGCCATCTGCTCGTCAGTCATCCAGTTGCCGATGTTCATGTCCAATGCAGGGTAGACTAGCACCATTCCTTCAGGTATCGGGAGATGCTCTTCGCCCTGCCAGCGTCGGGTGTCGGTACTGCCGGATTGGAGTATCATGAGCACGAGACCGACTGCCAGATTTCCACCCGCACTATCGCCAGTGACGACGACCTTGGGGATCGAGTCACCGGACAGACCGATGCAACGGCCTCGACTGGTAATCAGAGTGTGGTAGACATCGTAGCATTCGTTCAAAGCGTGAGGGTAAGGGTACTCGGGCGCTTTCTTGTAGTCCAGACTCAGTACTGGCAACCCAGTTCTCCCAGCCCAAGCGAGCAATTTGTCATCGTGGTCTCTCGGATTCATCGCTACGAAGCCTCCACCTGGAATATCCAGGACAACTTTGTTGTGCTTCTTGAGTGCTGACAGCGGCCCATCAAAGTACAACCACCCGTGAACTGGCTCCTCGTAGCTCGACTCCTGCGGTCTAGGTATGCGTATCGCACGTGGCGGATACCTCATCAATTTCGGCCGCATCAGCTTCGTGAAGAAAGCGATGACAGGCGTCGTAGGCTTGTCCCAGCTGACTCTCAAGTGCTCCACCGTGAGAGTGCTCCTCACCTTCCTGACCTTCTCATCTGCCTGCTCCGCACAGATCAGGTAGTATATGGTGAACACGATACTCGCAATGTCCCTGGCCCACTTTCGACGTATTCGCATGGCGGACCAGAATCCGGCATCTAGAGCAGTCGTCACCCATGTTGCACGAAAGTAGGAGCGAGTGTAGAGGTTTGCGAGGGGTTCGGGACACTCGAGACCGACGAGCTTGCCAAAGTTGCGAGCTACGTAGAGCTGGAGGAGGATGATGACGAACGTTTGCCAGGTTGTGAGGCGGGTGGAGAGGAGGGAGGAAATACGGCGGATGAACGGTGGGCCATGACGTGGGCCTCTATAGGACAGTGAGCTCAACGCGTCCGGTAGAAGAGGCAAAAGAAGTGCGAACCTGTATAGATACAAGGACCAGAAGGACACTACCGCGAGGACTTGGATTTTACGAAATTGCACCGATGGCCTGCCCAAGACGTGGTCTGTTGGAAGCATGTCGTCAGCAACTCGACGAGGTCCCCTCGTGGGCAGAATCATACCGATCATGCCTACCGACTACCCGAGAATTCTTGCAAAAAGCAGTACGTACGACAACGGAGGCAGTGATGGCATTCGCGGTAAGGTGAATGCGGAGGAGGACAACAGCGGCATCTATCGGACGGGTTGCGGAGGAGATGCAGAAGACAGTCTCGTGCTCGGCCGTAGTCGCACCTAGCAGTGGGGAGAAGGGATCGGTCGTGAGGATTGCGTGTGCGTGTGGATGTGGATGTGGGTGCGGATGTCGTGGACGACCCAGAGCCGACTTGCTCTGGCTTTGTTTGTCTTGCGCTGACATGTGAAAGCCCACGCGGAGTCGAAGTCCCGCGTCCCGCACGGCCTCCGCTTTGCCGTTTGCGTCGCGCAGCACTCTAAAGGCTGGATGCACGATTAGGATCACCACGAAACACCAACACCGAGAACACCAACGCGCGCTGGTCTTGGTGGTTTGGCACTTCCTATCTATGTCGTCTGCCGTGTGCAGTCTTCACTGCGGACATTCCGCGTGACTATCTGACCGCCTCCAAGCGCCGTTTCCTTGTGTCGCAGGCACCAAAGTCAAGCTCGTCATGGTAAACCGCTCGAGCAAGCCAAGAACCCACCAGAATCCTTGGGCGGCTTCGTGTATGGAAGATCACGCCGTCTCTACAGCAAAAGCAGGGTATCTGAAGAGGAAGGAGACGTTGGCAAACCCCCAGCGCCATGGCGAGGAGATGGCAGTCATCGACGTGAATACGGCGGCCTAGGTTTGCGGCTCTACTTTCGGCTGTGCGTGAGCTGCCATACCGTTAGTGCCGTTGCCATTTGTACCGCGTGGGCTGTTCTTCTCCGACTTCGATTTCGCAGCAGATCGCTTATCATCGTCGCCGCTGTCATCGTAGTCTTCGTCCACGTCCATCTTCCGTGCCGCTGGCTCGTACTGCTCTCTTCGCTCCTCCTTTTGTGGCGGCTGAGACATGCGAGGGGATGCATGAGTGATGTGCTGCACTGACGGTAGCGTTGGAAGGTGGTGCGCAGCTTCCGAGGGATGATAGTTCTCGTCTGCTCGTCGCTGGTCCTCGGCTCGTCGCATG
>NAJN01000804.1:0-17050 GCA_005059845.1 Cryomyces minteri | reverse complement strand
CGGGCCCATGCAAAGCTGACGGCTCAGTATCTTGGTGCTGGAAGTGCACCGAGACGGTCTGATCAGTGTTTCTCCCCCTGGCTGCACTCATCTCCTTCTTCGTAACAGGCTTCTCGGCCAACGGCTTCTCCGCATTGCCGCTGCGAGCCCTTGGCTTCGTCACTCTGCCTTTGTTGAGCTTGGTTTGAGTCTCAGTGCTGTTCTTCTTTGCTCTTGGCTTCCTAGTCTTCGCCGGGACTTCGAGAGAGGCTGGACTGTCATTTGCTGCCGCAGCGCCGGCTGCCGATATTGCATTGGCGACGACAGTAGCTGCCCCGCCTTCGGTAAGACCAGAAACGACGGTGCTGGATCCTGACTTCTTGGTAGTTCGCGGTCTGCGCACTTTCTTGGATGGTAGTTCTTCTTGCGTACCCATGTCACACGCTCGAAAATTCTTGTAGCTCCCAACATCTACAACAGTATCGACGTGCTCCAAAGCTGTTTGACCCCCAGTGACTTTTCTCTCATCAGCTTTTCGGGAGTCTCTCGAAGGGGAGCCTTCTTCAGCGGGTGCTGCATTGGGCGATCTTCTGGTAACCGTAGGCCTCTTCGAATGTCCTGTTGTGTTGAAGGCCGACTCTGGCGGGTAAAGAGGTGCGTTGGACACATGGTTCGGAAACTCAAGTATACCCGTCATAGTCGTGGGTATGCCGTCAATGTCTGCATCGATTGTAGCTGGTTCGAACCTTGTTGCTGTCCGCTTGGCTCTTACAACGGAGCTCCTCGTCTTCATGGGCAATGCCGCGTGATCGTCCGCTGCAGGTTGGTGGCTACCCGGGGCAAAAGCAGAGGGATCCAGACTTGTCTCCCTCTTGGACACGGCCGCTGTGCAGCCCTTCTCCTTCGCTGTCCAAGTCTTCTTTGGCTTCACCGCGCCCGCCACCCTCTTGGGTCCTGCAGCCGCCCGTCGCTGGACGGTCCTCTCGCCTTCCGGCCCCGAGTTTGCACCCTCTTCTCGAGCCCTGGGTGCACATGAGTCACTCTCGATCAACGCCCCTGCGGTCGTGAAGCCATTGTTGGCGCCACCGAGCGGCTTGCTTGCCCTAAATGCGACTCCTGCTCCTCCTACCCTCTTCTCAATCAAACGGGACGGTGAAGGTAGGCCGGGAGACGAAGAAAGCTCAAAACACGTGTTCGCTGCTTGAGCACCAGGTGGAGTCACCGCAAAATCAGTAGGGACGCTGAGAGGAGATGAGGAGAGGATGACCAGCTCGGAAGCAGCCATCTTCGCGTAGGGTCTCGAGAGGGCGCATCGCCGGAATGTGAGGAGAGAAGAATAGAGCAACACTTTCGGAGTCCTAGGTGTACTCCTCTGCTACGGTCGCGCCCAAAAGAACAAGGTAGGTAGTGCAACGAATGCGAAGGCGGCTGTTTGGTTGTTGTCACTGCTCACCTGGAAACTATACGCGAGGACCCTTGGGGCTTGACCCTTGTGCTAACCGAGCGACTCCAGCACCACAACCACGACCACAACCATGACCACAAACCACCGTTTTCAAACAACGACGGCGGAGAGTGGACGAGAACAGAGAGTGTCAAACTGGAGGCTTTGTCTGTCAGCTCAGAGAGGAGATGGCAGGACGTAAGATGGCCTGCCCTGCTTGAACAGCTCGCCTACCCGCCAAACGCGTCTTCGTCAACCTCATGCTGCCGCGTCTCAACAGCTGTCAGAGAACGCAACCTTTTGCAATACAACAAACAAGACCGTCTGAACAATGAGTATCTTGCGCGGAAGCTACAAGACCGTCTGAACAATGAGTATCTTGCGCGGAAGCTCAGAACTGCTTCGACGATGAACGCTGCTTCTTCTTAGACTGAACTAGCATGCTCTGTGCATGCTATACCCCTTGTTGCGAGTTTGGCTCCGTAGGACATAACGATTGCTCGTGTGCTCCGTGCATCAGAAGTCCCTGGCGCAAACGGGTGGCAGAGAGTTTGCGAACGCACGAACAGGCCACCCCCTTGAAATCTGGCCATGCTCTCGAAATCTGTGGTGCGACGAGCTAGAAACGTCAGACATGCTGCATTTTATCGGCCTGTGCTGACTCTGATGATCTCCCAGTATGAATGCATGCATCGCGCTGCAGCATTTGAGCCTCTGGAAGTCACCAACCACCGGGGCAAGTGTGAGTTATAGACCCTGTTCCTGTACCTCATCCTTTTCGTCTTGAAGCTCCTTGCGTTGTCTTTCTCTCATTGCAGAAGGCCGGCATCTTCGTTCTGCCAGTCTTATTCGATTGTCTCTTTTGTGCCGCTTCTGTGCTTCATCGGTGGGAAACCTCGCCGTACTCCACACCAACTCCATTGTACGCCTTCGAGGAATACCGTGTGATGACTCTAAGGTATGCTCCGTGTTCAAATGACATGTGTGGGGACCCGGTTCTATCGCCCATGCATGGAGAAGCCCTAGGATTGGGCTTCGCTATCTTTTGTCAAGCTTCTCCACGGCATTGCCAGGCCGAACGAGAGAAGCTTGCCTGGAATCCTCGGAAAGTATAGGGACTCTGGGGTAACCGCGACAGGTCCGAAGTTCCAGGGGGTTGCACTGCGGACATCAGTGTGGCAGTCACCATGTGTCTCCTCAGGCGCGGACTTGGCTGCTACTGGCACCAAACCTGCTTTGGTGGCGACCTGAGCTGTCTCTTACCTGCCTACCGTTCGGCGAGTGAAGCTAGATAGGCTCGAACAAGCACCCTGGTCCTTGCAAGAGCACGAATCCCATCACTCGAGGTGTGCGGTATATTACCACAAAGATGAGCTTCGAAGGTCTGACGGCAACCACGGATTGCAATCGAGAAGACCACTATGGAAAGCCATTAGAAGGTCCCCACCAAAAAGAAGCAACGGCCGCAAAAAGAGGCAATAGGCGCCCCAAAGATGTATGTCTCTGCAACTGCATAGACCTTCCCGACCGCGTCGGTTTTCGCGGAACACCAGGTGTTCCTGTGTTAGTTTATCGACATCACGGTCGAGAGACACGTCAGAAAGGCCACAGGATATGCTATGGTCGGTCAGAGGGCTTCGAAGATATTGATTGAAAGTCTACGGCAATATCGCGATCAGAGGAGAAATCACCAAGAAACGCATTCCAAGAACCAGTAAACTGCCCTTCTCGTTGCGCCAATCTCACTCGACAATACACGCGTGGACCGTATACCCTCCACTGCCCCTTGGGCTGGCCCGTCGACCTGCTTCAAAACATCCCGTCAGCTTATCGCATGACAGACAGTGCTCACAAGCCGTGACTCACAAAACTTTGTCACCTAGCATCAACCCGACCCCTCATCCTCCGTTGCATTCATCTTCAATACATGAACGTCTTTGGGGAGGGGCGACGCGCCACACCGAACCCTGCTTGTCCGTTTCAGTCAGCTCAGATCCGATGAGTTGCCTGAGTATGGGGTTGAACGGAAACATTGCTCAGTTCGCTACTATAATGTCCATCGCCGCCGTGGTAGCTATTGGATTTCTTCCCATATCAGAATTTGTCTACTGTTGTCTTTCCATCATGGCAGATCACGGAAGGGTCTCTTGCGACATGCTCACCTGAGTGGTCTTTATCGTCGCAGATGCTTCCACATCGGATCGATCCTACTGAACCAGACATTCAGCTGAGTCAGCTCCGTTTTCGACTTCCCTCAACGTAGATTGGAAATGAACCATGGCTCAGATGGCTTCTACCCAAAGCCGGCTGTCCATATGGGAGCTCGATTTCTCTTGGTCCCATAAGTCGGATGCCGGGACCTTTTATCATTGCCAGATCAGGAAAGACGTCTATTTGCTAGAGGCCCACCTTGTGTCGACCGATATGTCTCCCTCGCAAGCCCGACATGGAAAGCTGTACACTACTTGGTTACTTTCCAGTGATCAGGTGTTCCGCGAACCACCTCGCGTTGGTTTTGATCGTCATGGAGGGATCTGGTGGAACGATAAAAGAATCAGCCTGAACTGCTAACCTCATCCGCAGAGGGTTCTGCTCGTTCGAGTCTTTCGTGTGGATCAGTGTGCGAATTGAGGTCATCATCATCATTGCAGAGCCACGTTCGGCCCAGGTCGAAAGCCAACCAAATCTGGAACTGTCTTCATGCAACGACATCAGTAACTACAACCTGGGCTTGACAGGCCCGGTTCATCATCGGTTTCCACGACTCTCCAGACTGGCAAGGATTACCTGCCTGGTATATTTCACTACTGTCTGATCCGTCCGGAGGACGCCTGATAGAGAGCAGGATCCAGCTGAAGCTGCTAGTCTTTCCTGGAGAGACTCCACACGTACGAATCCGCAGTGTGGAATAAGGACTTCGATGAACATGATTGCTTCTCATCTCCTCATTGAAGTTTCGAGTTCACCCTACCGGCGGATTTGTCCACATGCAACGACCCAGGAGAACTATGACTGGCTCAGACGTGGCCAGAGCATCACTTCTGTACTGTTTGAGATTGACTACTGTTGCTCGTCAGAGATTGTGTCGTCGCCGCTCGAAGAGAGAACCTGGCTCAGAAAACAAGTGTCAGACCAGCCTAATATCCATCCGAAGATCATCTTGTTTGTCCAAGTGTCTTGATGCACGTCAGACAAGGGCTCTCGCAGAACTGTCTTCACATCGCTGCAGAGTGCAAGTCCTGGATGGAAAGCACTCGTCGCAAAGCCGGCTCAGATTGTAGTATCGTTGTTCGTCAGGCGTGCAGACTTCGACGATCGTTGAGGATTACTCACCTAGTTCACCGCACCAGTGTGTTGCTCCGCTGGCTGCGACCTTGAGAGAAGAACAAGTGTCAGCCTCATGCTACCGCTTGTGAAAGATCTTCAGCTGCCGGATCTCTAGGTGCAAATCAGACATATCCCAGTGTCACATCATCCGTCGCAAGGTCTCGCCAACGCAGGGCAACAAGCACCGGAGGACAAGGGCTCGCCTGTCCAGAGCGATAAGCACCCGTAGACAAGTACCACTCGCATTGTGCAGATTTGAAAACCGCATCTAAACTGCGCTCATCATGTATGCAGAGCTCGATGATAGTGAGAGGGTCACTTGCCTCACGGTCTGTACGGTCTGGTGCGCTGCACTGCAACAAAAGTCGAGCCTTTTTCAGTAGGACGCACCGAATCTGAGCTTGGTTTACAGAGCAGCCTCGCACTGAGCCCGCCCGAGGAGATCAGAAACTGGAAGCGACCGTGCATCGGAGTCAGCTCAGATTGCGACAGCATTCGAACAGCTCGGAGCAGCTTCTCGATATAAAACACACTATAGACAGAGGTAGTGATGAGTGTTTGTTGGTCGTGGGTTGTAGGTGAGTGGGAGGAAGAAGGTCTGCAGGTGAGTCACCGAACTCTGTTGTTATCACTTGCTTTGATGATGTCGTGCAGGTCAAGTGCCAGGGCGGCCTTAGCTCAGTTGCTAAGGTGTCGACGAAGAAGTCCTCCGTCGTCGAGTCTATTTCTAGAGAAGGAGCCTGGCAAGCGCAGAGAAGCTGCAAGAGAGGTCCTGATGTTGACTAGGAAAACGATGCCGCACCTCTGTGGACTTTGATCTAGCCTGTCGAAAATGCTGTGTTGGTTGTGATTGAGGACACTGTCAAGCTACACTTAGAGAAACGAGGGTACAACATGCAGACGAAGTGAACATCGCACCTGTAGACATTGCAGGACTCGACACAATATTGGACGTTTCACAGTAGCAAGTTCGAGTCTTTCATGCCGACTGACTATCTCATAGAAAGAATCTACCGCTCGTTTCGAGCTGGAGTTGTTGTTTTTTGAGGTCGGACCCGCAAGTCCTCGTTTGTCGTTCTCTCCTAGTTTCACTACCATTCATCTTGTTGCGAGAGCAGCTCCTAGCGTTCACGACAAGATCACTCTTTCGTCCCATGTCCAGTCCCAGACGAAAGAACAGATGACTATGCACACAGCAAACCGAGCTCGACAGCGATACTTCTAGCATATCAGTCATACCGTTATGGGCAGTTCGAGACTTTCAGGAGTCGAAGATAGCGCAGAGCTCAGCGAGATGTACGAACGACATAGCCGGCTATACCACCGCAGTAGCTCGTACGTACGGTACCCCCTTCCCTTCCCTATGCACCTTTTCCTCTTCCCATTGCACCAGCGACCGTCCGCACTACCCCGACCACGGAACATTCAGCCAGCAGCAAGTCTGCAGTGTTCGCCACTCATGGTTTACGTCGCTCGCTGCATATGCTCATTCTTCGCGAGCCCTACATGACCGGCGCTGTTGTGGGAGAAGCTTATTCAACCTACTCCAAAGCCCTCGAGTCTTGAGTCGCGCCGACCTTAGCAGAGACATGTCTTACACAACAGAATCGATGAACGAGGCAGCGCCCGTACCCGCAGTGCCGAAATTGTAAGTACAAAGGTTCCCGTTCATACAGACACTCTGGCTTGGAAAACACGATTGATAACGCACTACGATTCACTGTCAAGTGTGAGGTGACCATTGTGTACTGATGACAGAGACGGAGTCATGGTGTCAAGACGGGAGTCCGCTCTGGATTTTGATGTCTTGTGGTACTCCGAGCTTCGCCAACAGTTTATGGAAGTGAAGGACAGGAAGGAGGAGGAGAAGGAGGAGGAGGAGGAGGAGGAGGAAGGGGGGGAGACTAGCGGCTTGGGTGGATCGATCACGTTGTCTAGAGATACCCCGGCTGCATCAACGGGCGTTTGAGAGACATGACGCGCCCTTTGGTTAGGTACGGAAAAGGACTTTACGCGCTGTAGACCGGGACGCGTGCCCGCTTGTGCCGTCGCTTGGGGATACGGCGTCGTGTTGTTGGCTGTGACTAGACACCCTTGGATTGTACACTGACGTACAGTGGTACCAAAACAACCCTGTATCACCCCTCCCTCTTTAGGTTGTCTCCCGCCCAATGCCCTCCTTGTACCTCGCCAGCGCCCGTTCCCTCGCGCCCTTGTGCTCCACCACGACCCTCGGGTACCCCTTCCTCTCGGCCTCCTCGGCCGCGCCCCTGCCGTAGGGATCGTGCACGGCCTTGCCGGCGACGGCGCTCAGCTCCGGGACCCACTTGCGGATGTAGTCGCCGGCGGGGTCGAACTTTTCGCTCTGCAGCAGCGGGTTGAAGACGCGGAAGTACGGCTGCGGGTCGACGCCGGTGCTGGCGGAGAAGCCCCAGCCGCCGTTGTTGGAGGCGAAGTCGCCGTCGATCAGGTGCGTCATGAAGTGCGCCTCGCCGAGCCGCCAGTCGAGCAGCAGGTCCTTGGCCAGGAACGAGGCCGTGATCATGCGCAGCCGGTTGTGCATCCAGCCGCTGTGCAGGAGCTGGCGCATGCCGGCGTCGACTAAGGGGGTGGGTCGGGTTAGTCGGCGTGGACACGTGAGGGGGATGTGTGGGAAAGGAAGGAATGTAGGAAGGAAGGTGGGGAGGGGGGGGGGGCGTCAAGCGTTGCGGGGTGATCGTGGCGTTCTCGATGCATTGTCTGACAAGGCAAGAACTCTGGGTACTGAGAGCGAACACGGCTGTGTGTTTCACCTCTCCTGCAGACGGGGTGATAAAGCCCTCCCGTTGAAAGGTAGGGGAGAACACGGAGAAAAAGCGCGGGAAGAGACGGCAGGACGTACCGATGGGATAGCCGGTCTGGCCCTTGCACCACCGCTCGAAGTGCTCGTCGTTGTACTCCCACTCGATGTTGGCGTACTCGTACTTGAAGGGCTTGTGCATGCTGGGCTTCCGTCAGCAATCTACAAGACAGAAGAGGCCTGCGACGCTAATTGCCATGGACTGGTGGCCAGCTGTCTGAGCTCCTTTAGAAGTGTGGAAGATCGGGGGTTGCGATGCGACCGAGAGGAGGCACAACATGCCAGTCGCTTTGTCGTCTCCGCTCAAGGCTTCACCACTGGTAGAGGACGAAAACAGCTCACCAGACATAAGGCCAGTGGGCCAGGACATGCTTGTAAAAGTCCCTCCACGCCACCTCGCTGATCCAAGTCTTGACGCCCTCGTTCCCGGCATCGAGCTTCTTCGTGCCGTTCAAGTCTCTGGCCCGCCTCACGCTCGTCCGCGCCGCCAGCGTGCCAGCGGAGTGGTGCACGCTGATGCAAGCCGTCGAGTTGGCCGCGGGGAGGTTCCGCGCGTCTTTGTATTCCGCGACTTTCTGGCCCAGAAACTTCTCCAGTCGCTGCGACGCCTCGTGCTCGCCGGCGGGCCAGAGGTGCTCGAACCGCTTCCTCTCTTCGTCGGTCAGTTTCTTGTTCTCGGGAGCTGCTGGGATCGGCATTCGGAAGATGTCGTTGAATCTCTGGCGCGCCGAGGACGGGTTCTGGCCGGGCGGGTCGAACGGGTCTAGCAGCTCTGGATTGGAGTGTATGTGTGCGATCCAGGATCTGAACCACGGCGAGTAAACTGCGTACTGGTTCCCCGTTCCTGTGCGCAGCTTGCCAGGCGCGACGACTACATCGTCGTGCACGGCTGTGAAATTGATGCCTGCATCGAGGCACTTGCGCGTCATGGACGCTTCGCGCCGGAGCTCGTCGACTTCGTACTCGATGTTGCAATACAGATGCTTGGCGCCCCATTTCTGACATAGCCCAACGATGTGATCCGGAATCGTCCTCCTCTCTTCTCTCGTCTCTACGTACAGCGGGATGTCCAACTTCGCCAGGTCCTCCTTGATGATCGCCAAGGTCCGCAACTCGAAGTCGACGCGCGCGGGAGATGTGTAGTGTGCCTGGTAGTCCTGCGGCGAAACGATGAACGTGCAGATCAGCGGCACGCCCTTCTCCTTTGCCTTTGCGCTGGCCAAGCTCAGTGCCCGGTTGTCGTGCAGGCGCAAGTCCCGCTTGTACCAATGCACGACTGCCTCTCCGACTTCAATCCCGGCGCGCGCATCCGCCGTCTCTTCGATCGCGTGGGAAAGCACTTCGATGGGCCGAGGGATTTCGCCGTTCCTGTACCTCGCGGCTCGCTCGTTGGACATCTCAGGAGGGTAGAACTCGCGCTGGACAATCCCATAGCGCTCTTCTGGACGGTATTGGCTGGCGCTGGGCTCGGCAGTCAAAGTGTCAGGCTTCCCTTGGCTCGCGCCATTCAGCTTGCTCGTCGGCCGTTTGGCAGGCTTCTTGGGAGGTGGTGGAGAGGACGTCGAGCTCGCCTTGCGCTTGCTGGGTGGACGAGCGGCAGCTGCGAGGACCATCTTCGAGAGGGATGAGTGGCGCGGTCGCGAGTACGCGGACAGGCGAGCGGAGATGCGAGGTATGGGCAGCGCAAGGGCAGTCGACGTGTTTGGTCTCCAGGGGCACCGGTGCATCAACAGGGAGGAGGAGACGAGACGTCGCGGCGCAAGGCACTACGGTGGTGCGGTGTTGAACGAGAGACCGGGGACGGGTACAGCGACCTGCATCCACGGACACGTACACACGGAACATGTCACTGGCGACGGGAACACCGAGGATTGGTGATGTCATCTGGGTAGATGCGAGCGCGTTCCAAGCGCGTGGCCGGACAAATGCCAGTTGTGTGTACAATCAACACTGAGGCTTTGCCGCAGGTGCTCTGGAGCTGTTGTGCCATGTATAACAACAACAATAATGACCCGTGTATAATGACAATGACCCCAGGCGCCCGTGTACCTTCCCTTCCCTTCCCTTCCCTTCCCTCCCACAGCCCAGCTCACCACCTCAAGGCATGCCCGTCTGCGAGGCCGAGTGCAGCACCTCTGTCTTCCAGTCGCCCACGCCTCGCGCAGAGTGTTCAGTGTTCCGTGTCTCTGCGCCGCCCTTTTCTGTTTCTGTGGCTCGAACGAACACCAAGCAAGCAGTGCCTGTCCAGAGAATTGTTGCCTTGTCCCGATAGCGAGGCAGAAGAGACGAGGTCTGATTGAGATTGTCCGTCGGGTGGCTTTGCCTGGCGCACGGCACCTCTCACCGCAGGGTGCCGCTACCGATACCTACAAGAGAGGGGTGTCGACGCGGGACTTGCACCGCATTGCCGTTGTAGGAAGGTACCTCTCGACACATCACGCAGCTTGAGGCAGGTACCAGCTGCTTCGCTTGCTCCCCACCGCAAGCATGACATGTAAGGCAGATACTCCTGTCCAACACTGTCCGTTCCTTCACCATCCTCTGAGTATCGTCCGCGGCAATTGCACCATCCTGTTCTCTCGACGATGAACGAGAAAGCCGTGATGGCGCCGACGGAGCATACACCTCTCATCGCAGTGGTCGCTGTAGCTCCTCGTCGCGACCGCTACCCTCACCACACACTCCGCCACTTCTGCACCATCGCCCTTGCGGTCGTGCCTGTGATTGTGTTGTCCACCCTCCTCATCTCCCTCGCAATATCCACCCAGTCGGACCTGTTCGACTCCGACTCTCGACCTCTCTCCCTCTCGACCATCTGGCCCAAGGTCACCCCTCACGAGTCGTGGCCACAGAGCAAGGGCGTGAGCTACGAGGAGCTGCAGGAGATTCTGATCGAGACGCCCAAAGCCGAGAAGGCGAGGGAATGGAGTCAGTACTACACCTCTGGACCGCATCTGGCTGGGAAGAACCTGAGCCAGGCCGTGTGGACAAAAGAGCGGTGGGAGGAGTTTGGCGTCGAGAGCGATGTTGTGTCCTACGATGTCTACGTCAACTACCCGCTTGGCCATCGGCTGGCGCTGCTGGAGAAGCGTGGGAATGGCACGCGAGACCTGGAGACTGCGGATGAGAGAGAGCACGGCCAGGGCGATGGGTGGAAGGTCAAGTACGAAGCCAGTCTGGAGGAGGATGTGCTCGAGGAGGATCCCACCACTTGTCTACCAAGCCGTATACCCACCTTCCACGGCTACTCGGCCAGCGGCAACGTCACAGCGCAATACGTCTACGTCAACTACGGCACCTACCAAGACTACGAAGATCTCGTCAAGGCGAAGGTCGATTTGGCCGGCAAGATAGCACTCATCAAGTATGGTGGCATTTTCAGAGGTCTGAAGATCAAGCGTGCATCAGAGCTGGGTATGATCGGGGCGGTCATCTACTCCGACCCAGGTGACGACGGCGCTGTCACGAGTGAGAACGGGACCGAAACGTATCCCAAGGGGCCGGCAAGGGAACCGAGTAGTGTGCAGAGAGGTAGTGCGCAGTATCTGAGTAAGCCGCCATCGCTCCCGACCTCTTCTTGGGCTGTTGTGCTGACGCTGCTTCTGCAGGTGTTGCCCCGGGTGATCCAACAACCCCAGGCTATCCGTCCCTACCAGGCGTGCCACGCCAGTCAGTCAACGGCTCGATCCCGGACATTCCATCCATCCCCATATCCTATCTTGACGCCCTTCCGCTACTCAGAGCCTTGAACGGCCACGGTCCCAAAGCCTCCTCGTTCGGCAAAGAATGGCACGCTGGCGGTCTTGGCTACAAAGGCGTAGAATACAACATCGGCCCGTCGCCGCCGAACCTGGCCTTGAACCTCGTCAACGAACAGGAGTATGTCACGACACCCATGTGGAACGTCATCGGTATAATCAACGGCACCATTCCCGATGAAGTGGTCATCCTAGGAAATCACCGCGATGCGTGGATCGTTGGCGGTGCAGGTGACCCAAACAGTGGCTCCGCAGCCCTGAATGAAGTGATCCGCTCATTCGGCGTTGCCCTCCAAAAAGGATGGAAACCAATGCGCACAATAGTCTTCGCCAGCTGGGACGGCGAAGAGTATGGACTCATCGGTAGCACCGAGTGGGTCGAGGAGTACATCCCCTGGCTCTCACATGCCACAGTCGCATATCTAAACGTCGACGTCGGCACGACTGGCTCGCACTTCACCGCGGCCGCCGCCCCGCTCCTGAACAAAGCGCTGATCGAGATAACCCAGCTCGTGCCCTCGCCCAACCAAACCGTCGCTGGTCAAACCGTCGGCGATGTCTGGAACGGCCACATCCGCACCATGGGCTCTGGCTCCGACTTCACCGCCTTCCAGGACTTCGCCGGCATCCCTTGCGTTGACATGGGTTTCAACGCCGGCCCGGAAGACGCGGTATACCACTACCACTCCAACTACGACTCCTTCGCCTGGATGGACAGGTTTGGCGACCCGGGCTTCCACTACCACGTCACCATCACGAAGCTGTGGGCCTTGCTCGCTGCGAAGATCGTCGAGACGCCTGTGATTCAGTTCAACGCGACCGATTACGCCGTCGCGCTCGCCGGCTACCTCGACAGCGTCAAGGCCAAAGGCACCGCCCTGTCCGTTGACCCTGAGATCTTCGCCTTCGGCGACTTGACAGCCGCAATCGCCAACCTCCACACCGCCGCCGTCGCTTTCGACGCGCACGCCTCCTCCGTCAGCCACCGCGTCTCCCACGCGTCCACCTCCATCCCCTGGTACTCCTTCTACTCCCGCGCTCGCCTCTACGCCGCCGTCCGCAGCGTCAACACAAAATACAAGACGCTCGAGCGCCAGTTCCTCCACGCCCCCGGCCTCGACGGCCGCGCATGGTTCAAACACGTCGTCTTTGCGCCGGGTCTCTGGACGGGCTATGCCGGCGCGACGTTCCCGGGTCTTGTTGAGGGCTTGGACGCGGGGGATAGGCAGGCGGTGAGGCGGTGGGAGGGGATCATTACCGGGTTGGTCAAGGACGCGACGGCACTGTTGGGGAAGGGGAAGTACGGGGTTGAGATGGAATGGGGGAGGGAGGGGAGGGGGATGGTGGGCCCAGGTGCGACGTTGGAGAGACGAGAAGTTGGGGATTGGTTCGCGTTAAACAGGAGGTTGTACGCATGCACATGGCAGAGTAGCTGCACCCATTTGTCTCCGAAACGCAGTCCGAAGTGTCGAACCCCGCTGTCGTGATTTCTGACACGACTCCGGACGAGCAACTTCTGGGGATTCAACGCGACCTCAATTAACTCTGGAGCTCTTTAAGTCAGCTAACATGCGTAGGTCGAGTCCGAAAGCTTGTTCTGTTCAAAACCCTGATATCGCTCCGCGGTCCGTATTATTCGTACCAGGACCCCAACGTCCTTTGCGAGTAGATGAATGGTCTCGGCGAATAGTCTCGGCGAATAGTCTTGGCGGAAGCGTGAAGACGTCGTGATTAGGTTTCGAGCTAGGACCGGTTCGTTTAGGCCCTTGCGTCCCGTCGTCCTCAATTGGATGACCTCACTGCAACCACTCGAAGACTGAAACGCTCACGTCTGCGTGCACTCGCCGCACTATTCCATTCTCACGACGACCGATTCCCACACCTGCCTTCGCTAACATCCTCCTTTGACATTGCTCACCCCTCTTGAACGACAGTACAGTCACCGCCCGGTCGAAACCCTGCGCGGAGCTTCAGTCATGGTCTGGGAGCAAATCGAGGCCACGCCCGCACATCTCACGTACCTCATTCTCCCATCTTTTCTCATCACATATGCTCTCTTCTCTCGCTTCATTCGCGACCGTCTTCATCTATCCGAGCCTCCTCTTGCCGTCCTCCTTGGTATCATCCTGGGCCCCTTCGTCCTCAATGTCATCACTCCGCGCACGTGGGGCATGGAGGACAACATCATGCAAGAGCTGACACGTGTCATTGTCGGCATTCAGTGCTTTGCCGTGGGTCTTGAGCTGCCCAAGTTCTACTTCGGCCGACACTGGCGCAGCGTGGCTATGCTGCTCGTTCCGGTCATGACATTCGGCTGGGTTGTCTCTTCACTATGTGTATATTCCGTTTTCAACACAACACTTCCAACGGCACTCATCGTTGGCGCCTGTCTCACTCCGACGGACCCAGTGCTCGCAGCTAATGTGCTCTCGAAATCACAGTTCAGCGGCAGAGTACCGAAGCGACTGAAGGACCTGCTCTCCGCCGAATCTGCTTGCAACGACGGCGTATCCTTTCCGTTTCTCTACGTCGGTCTAGCCATACTCACAAACTCATCGACAGGTGCCGCTGTGAAGGAGTGGTTCCTCATCACCCTTCTCTGGCAATGCGCGTTTGGCATATCGATCGGTGTCTTCATCGGCCACTGCGCGAATCGTGTGCTCCGATTCTCTGAAAGCAGAGACTACGTTGGTCGTGCGACCTTTGTTGTCTTCTACCTCCTCCTCGCCATCTTGGCCATTGGAGTGGGCAGCACGCTCGGCTCCGATGACTTCCTCGTCGCATTCGGCGCCGGCTATGGGTTCGCAAGGGACGGCTGGTTCTCCATCAAGACAAAGACGACCAAGTTTCCTGACATCGTGGACCTCATGCTCAACTCAGCCATGTTCGTGTACTTTGGAGCTGACATACAATGGACGCAGTTCATGCCGAGAGACGTTACGCCTAGCATCACCTATGGACGCCTCTTCGGTTTCCTGATCCTCATTCTGCTGTTTCGCCGGATACCTATCGTACTTGCACTCAAGAGATGGATCCCCGACATCAAGACGTACCGTGAGGCTCTGTTCTGCGGACACTTCGGACCCATGGGCGTCGGTGCGCTGTTCCTAGCCATGGAAGCCAGAGCGCAGCTGGAGACGAAGTCTTCCATGCCGTTGCCCGAGCCACCGAAGCACCACAGGCCGTACTCCGAACGAGCCAAGGCTGTCGAGCTTGTGTGGCCGATCATTTGCTTCGTCGTGCTGGGTAGCACGATGGTACATGGTCTGAGCGTCGCGGCGATCAGCGTGGGGAGTCACTTCAGTCGGAAAGAGGGTGAGCGAGCACCCTTGCTCGGGGCTGAGACAGACGGACTAGGGGGCATGGAGCATGAAGGGGGCGGAGGTGAGAGTGAGCCGAGTGATGAGGAGGACAACGAGATTCAGTCGGACTAGACTTGGTAGTGGAGTAGTTCTCAACATGTGTCCGTGGGTTTCTGATCCTGGATTCCTCCTCCGCTTGGTGCGTTTACAATTGAGGACATCGATCAAGAATACGAGTATTCGATTGGATCATCTCGCTTGTCCAGTTGCGCTAGAAATGAGCGACTAAAGAAGGAGCTGGAAGAACAAGAGGTTGGTAGTGTCGGAGATCAACTGGTGACCACGAACGAGTAGGGAGTGGAGGAGGAGGACGAATGCCAACTGCACCGTCAGCTGAAGCATCTGTATCATTAACAAGGTCCCCCCCTTCCGGCTTAATCCCAACTGCCACCAACCGAAAACCCGTGGCCACGGCAATCAAAAGCTCCCGATGACGCCTTTCGGCGGCCGGCAGCCATGTGTCGCCTTTCCTCCCTGCTGCCCGACCGCAACACCACTGCCGTCCTTTGACGAACAGGGCCACAAGGCCAGAGCTCACCACCGGACCGCTCACAGCCCCCAGCCAACCCAGGCCCGACAACCAAGCCGTAGCGGAAGGCATCTGAACGAGATCAGCTCGGAGATTCCATGTGGGTTATCGAGAAGGCATTGTGTGATGCGGGATATCGACCGATGTGAAGACGCCGTACGCGGACTGGGGTACACGTACGCTTTCTCCTGCTCACCATTTGGTTAGCAAACTACACAAGCAAGGCATGGTTGGAAAGAGCTGCTCTTTTTCTGAAGCCTTTTTCTTGGATCGAAGATTGTTGCGTGTGAGAACTCCTGATGGTGGTTTAGTTCCGAATAGTGCCAGTAACGGGTGGTGATATGAGATGCTCCAGAAAGAACGTTGCGGTGCGAAAGACCAATGAAGAAGTCCAAGTGCACCGAACGTGGGACGAAGATACAGACGTCTCGTTGCCCGGGCTCGAAGCGTTGACCCGCCAGGAGTGTGCCTAGAAGGAGCAAAAACGGCATGGGACCCGTGCGATGGCTACTACCTTACCATCCTGGGCTCCTGTTCTGCTACGAGTTGAGTCCGTAGGTGAGCTTGTCGTGCAAGCAGTGGCCTCCACTAGCAACAGTCGCTGCAAGTGCTAGCCGTCGACCGCTTCACTCAACCTTCGCCTCGTCGTCGTTGCACACGTGCGGATGTTCCCCGACAGCGGCTGGCGGCAACTATCGCCGTGCCGCCCCATATTCGACATCTGATGAGGGAGCGCGCCCACTTCTGACGCAGGAGCGTCGGTCGTCCACGCAAATCTCACCTCCCGTTCGGCGGAGCAGACGAGGCTTGCAACGGGCGGCCGAGTTCTGTTGTCGGAGCCGCCTCTGTTTGGGAACTTTTTTGATCCCTGAAACGCAGCGTGAAGACTATCCACGCGATAGAATCTATGGAAGATATAGTATGTACAATCTATTCCTGCAACGCTGGCTATCGTGATATATGTTGCAAAGCACACCGAAAGCTCCAAAAGCCATCTGAGTCCAACAGGACGGGGGTCGCATGACCACTAGCGACGCCGCGAAGTTTTCCCAACACTCCACCCAAAGCCGATGCGCAGCCGGAGAAAACGATATTGCAAACGAAGAAAACGTGCGAGTGGCCACTCTACTCGTCCCGGTAGAACTTCTTGAACACCAGATGCAGAAACAGATTGACGTTCAATCTCAGCCCCTCTCCCGCACCGCCAGATCCCGACGCGAACAGGTTCATGAACTGGTGGTTGTTGAACTGCGCCTGCAGCAAATCGTCCAACGGCACGCTAGCGCTCGCTCCAGGAATCATGAGGGATCCGCTGCTCCCCTCGATGTGGAAGATGCCGACCTCGTCCGAGCTGACGGTGAGGTTGATCTTGTCCCATTGGCGTTCCGTATACCCAGCCCAGCTGACGAGTACGCCCTTCTCTGCCAGCGTGCGAGCACTGTACTTGAAGCTACCGAATTTGGGCACACGCCCACTCCGCTGCAGCTCCTTCTCGTGGTTGTACTGTTTGGTGAAGGGCATGAGGAAGCGCTTCTTGCCTTTCTTGTTCTGCAGCGTCATCATTGCCTGCTCGATGTAGTCGTTGTAGGACTTGAGCTGCTGGTCCAGCCAGCCGGCTTTGGCGTCGAGTTGGGAGAGCGTGGCGCGCACACCTTCGAGTTCGCGGGCGCGGTCGACGCGCCGCCGGTGCTTCGTTCGTATGTCTACAGCGATGGCGTTCAGGAGGTCTTGGTAGTGGTTGTGGCGAGATAGGCGGCCGTGGCGTTCCAGTTCGAGGATGTTTTCTAGAGCGGTGCGCTTGAGTTCGGCGTA
>NAJN01000803.1:0-17089 GCA_005059845.1 Cryomyces minteri | reverse complement strand
AAACTCCAGTTGTCTTGTACTTTCAACGTCCCTGAAGAAGCTTACTTCAACAAAGCGTGCCTCAAAGACAGCTTCTTCTACTACCCTAAAGTCCGCAAAGGCTCGTGCTCCGACGAAGCGTATCCCGAAAACAGCCCTCGCACCTAAGACACCAAGATCACGAAAACCAACTGACCGGGGAACAGCAACCGTCAAAGCAGCGTATCTCGCGCTCATGGCCGCTAAACCTGAACCCCAGGGTCAGCCACTTGTATGGGCCGAAGGGCGCCAGGCCTTGTGCGAGACGCTCCCTTACTTCAGATCTTTCCAGGGTGGTGGTCACACCAGTGACGGCACTGCGCTCGGGTTCATGTTTGACAGGCACTGTAGCAAACATGACTACATAGATTCCACCGTCGTCATCGCCCGCAGCGGAGGCGGTATGAAATTAGACGAAGAAACCGGTGAGAGGGTCCAAGCTGAAGACCAGGTCGAGAAGCACCAGGTTCGAGCCGTCCGGGACAACATCAGGCAGCAAAACCCTGTGGTTCTTATTGTCGGCAACGGGAACCCAAAATGTCCTAGTAAGATTCCCCATCGCTTTGCTGTCTTAGACTGGTTCAAGCCGACACATGTCTGGAGCGAGAAGTCCGAAGGCAAGATCATCATCAGATACAGATTCGAGAAGCTCAACTCTAAGGAGCCCAGCTGGTGGACTCCGAAAGACTGTGTGTCTGAAGATACACTTGGACAGTTCCCTTTGCCGAACAGTGAGCAGTGTGGCAATTGCGAGAGAACCAGTCTCCAGATCTACGAGTTCGGCTGGATGTGTCTAGAGCCTTCTTGTACACAGTTCTGGAGGTCGAAGAGCGGCATGGAACCCTCTGAAGATGACGTCACGTCATACGATTCTCGCTGGCTAAAGCAGCGTACTGCCTGGGTCCACGAAGGTGCGCCATACCCTTTGAGACCTGAACTCATGGAAGTGGATGCTGCATCTGCCCCTGGTGCAGATGTTACCCAACGAGCCTGGCGAGGTATTGCCTGTCCAAAGTGTGGACGATGCAGCTCCCGTCGGGACTTCAAGGGTTGGACATGCGAGACCGCTGGCTGTGACTTCACCCACACTCTTCCTCATGCTCTCATCGCACCAAACGAACTCTACGACGCCTTCAACCCACTGTCGAAGGGATACGCCACCTCCAGAGACCGTGTCATTTCCAGCGGCATAGTCGTACAGAGCCAATTCTCGCACAACTACCGAATCAACCGTTACGAACTCCCGGGCATTCATGGCTTCGTGACGCACTTCATTGCGAACAGAACGGTACAACAGGAAGCCGGTGGACCTGACGAGATGTGGACTGAGATGCAGACCGCTGATACAGGATTGCGTCGCGGTAGCAAGCCGAAGGGAGGTACGTCAACAATCTACCCTATTAGGAATGTGGCCTTCGTGCTAACAACTTTTCTCTCAGATGAAGAGTATTTGGGGCGACAGTTCATGGTCAACTACGTGAGTCTGATACCACTACATCCCGAAATCGTCGACGCCATTGCGAGATAGACTAACCAACTACATAGGGTATGCCGTACAAATTCATCACGGCCGCAACCTTTCGCAGCTTCGATGACGCGTGCAATACCATTAAGGCCGCTCGTTCGCGGCTCAACTGGGCTCAGAGATATGTGAACCCTGGTGTCTGCAAAGACTTCAACGAGGTGCTTGCCATTGGCTATTTCGAAGAGCAATCCATCAACGTGAGTAATATTCCTACACAGTCAAATGATAGTCTTGCTAAGACTGTTCAGTACCACGATGATGGCGAAGATGGTCTCGGTCCCACCATAGCAACTTTGAGTCTCGGCTACCCAGCGTGGATGTCCATCCGCCTGAAGCACAACCATTATCTCGGCGTTACCACCGGTGAGAACCCTGTGGATGAGCCTCCTATGCCTGGCTGCATCGAATACCAGGAGCGCAGAAAGGCATATGACGAAATGCAGACGATTGAAGACAAGAAGGAGAGGCGTTCGAAGCTCGAAGCTCTGTCCGCCAAACTAGGCTTGAAAAGTAAGCCGGTAGGTAGGCAACACGCGCCAGACGCACTGAAGCTCCATCTCGGCCATGGAGACATCGTCATCATGCATGGAGAGGACATACAGAAGTTCTATGAGGTATGTCCAACTATTGTGTGTTGACTACATTGCACCGACTGAGCTCCTCTCTTTTAGCATGCCGTCAGTCCCGTTGGCAAGCTTCGCTTCGCCCTCACTGCGAGACACATCACCCCGGAGCACTTGACTCCGGAAGAGCGTATGGTGTATGTGGTCAAGGAGGATGAGAACGTATACGACGGAAGCGCGATTGTTTGAGACCCTTTGCGTCCCCAGGCTCTACGGTGGTGTTTGCTTGCTTGTGACTCTTTGCTTCACGAGAAATTCTGCAACAACAATGCGACTGCCTGAACTCTCTGACCTTGGCATGTGGCTTCGACGACTCTTCCTAAAGATATCTCTTCTCCCTCTCTGATGGGCTCTCTCTTTTTGCAAGACTCTCTCTTTGCTGGATCCTTCTTCATCAAGTCGAAAGTCTGCGGTTCAGTGGTCTTTTCCTCTTTTCTACATGCTTGGTGTGCTTCCAAAGGAGCCTCTCTTGAAGGCCCTTGCTCTCGAGGAGCTTTCTTGATGATTCTTGCTATCTGGCCTTGACACCAGATGCTGTACACTAGAGAACATGATCAGTAGCTAGTTTCCAGCTACTGCAACAACGAACTTGCATACAGACATGCACACACCTACGCCGTCTCGCTGCGCAGATCAAACGACTAATTAGCAACCCGAAGCGTAGTAGATACGCTGGGCTAACGTGATTGCCACTCCTTATACATGGAAGTCTTAGACTACGGCCACTCACAACCATTACTCCAGATCTATTCTCGGCTCGTGCTTATCTACTTGCCCAACAAGGTATATACAACTTATAAAGTATTCAGCTGCCACATACGACCACAGGTCGAGGAGAACTGGGCATCCCGTCCGCTCTGCCATACGTAAGCCTCGAACCGTTCGATTAGTAGTCAGGTGGGCGACCACTGGCTAATCCCGAATGTTGTATGTTTTTTTGGCCGTCTTTCTGCTCAGACGCAGACCACTGGACGGGACAGCGCGCGCTACAAGAGTTGGTTGTCAATGCTGCAGTGTACTCGTTAGTACTTTTGAGAAAGAAGTCATGCACTAAGGTCACAACTCACAAAATGGTAGAACTTTCTGTTCTTCACCGTACACTACGAAAGTAGATGTTTGGTTTTGCTTTTGGGCATGGAGCGCTTGAAGTCGGTCTTGAGGTCGGAAGGACCTCGTCATCTTCCACCGACATCGCCATCCAAAGTCGCCCAACACAACACCAGTCCTGCGAACCTCCCTCCACACATCCCCAATGCCGTTCTTCCCACCACGGCCCAAGATGGCAGACGGTAGTGACGTCCTCCCAGCTCCATCTAGCCCACAACCCGCACAACCCGTACAACCCGCACAACCACCGCGCACACCGGGATCCGCATCCGCCGAGCGCTTGCAGCGCATCCGCGTCAAGAACAGGCGGAAGCGCTACCTCGACCTGCACCCCGAGTATTTCGGCCCGTCTCTCGAGCTCGCAGGTGCCTCACACAGCCCGGCCACAGCTCACTAACGGCATCGCGCAATTAACGCGGCCCCCCAGATCCCTTGCTCTACGACCGCCTGGTCCGGCGCTTCCAGTCGGCCGCCGAGCGGCGCGCCCAAGGCCTCGCGCGCGGCTACTCCGGCCGCCTCGAAGCGGACCTGCTGCGCTCCGAGGCCAAGCTCGACGCGCTCGCCCACCCGGACCCCTCTGCGCCTTTGACGTACCGCCGGCGCGCGACGGGAGAGATTGTGAGCGAGGAGAGGGACGACGTGCCGAGGAGCAAAGAGGAGGGGCTAGCGCGGTGGCGGGAGGTGATGGAGAGGAGGTTTCTAAATGGGGAAGATGCGGAATTCGAGTACGCGGAGGTGGATGCGAGTGAGAAGTATGATGACTGGGCGGAGGAGGAGAGGGAGAGGGAGGAGGCTTATTTTGGGGGCGAGGAGCCAGCGTGGGTGCTTGATGAGGTTGGGGCGGAGGGAGGCGGAGGAGGGGAATCGGGAGGGAGAATGGTTGTGGGAGAGACAGGCGTCCAAGATTATTAGAGGGTGTGGAATGTAGCTCGTGCTCATGCAATACAACACCATTTGTCACTCTTGAACAGCGCTTCAAGTAGCCCACTGACTACACCTCGCAGCGCCTGACACTAGGCCGTACAAGTTACATGCGCTCCGTACCAGTCAAACGTCACGAGCGTCCTTCGTCTCGACAGTCCTTGACCTGATCGCCCCTTCACATCCTGAAGACACCCCACTCAGTCCTCCTGCCCCTCCAATCCGCAACGCCCCGACACGCAGCCTCCAAGCCAACGCCGAGCACCCTCCTTGTATGGCTCGGCGGAATAACGCCATCATCCCAGAGCCTCGCGCTCCCGAACACGGCATCGCTCTCGCGCTCGATCCTCTTCGTCAGCTCCGGATCCGCCTTTTTGCCCACCGCCTCCATGACGCTGGACAGCTGCTCGGGGCCCATAACGGATGTCTGGGACGTGGGCCAGGCCCATAGGAAGTTGGGCGAGTACGCGCGGCCGCACATGCCGTAGTTGCCGGCGCCGCGCGAGCCGCCCACGAGCACGGTGAACTTGGGCACTTCGGCACACGCCACCGCCGTTACCATCTTGGCGCCGTCTTTGGCAATGCCGCCGCGCTCGGCCTCGCTGCCGACCATGAAGCCCGTGATGTTCTGCAGGAAAACGAGCGGGATGTGCCGCTCGGCGGCTAGCTGGATGAAGTGCGCGGCCTTGAGCGCGGCGGGCGACGTCAGCACGCCATTGTTGGCGAGGATCGCGACTGGGTGGCTGTGGATGGCTGAGAAGCCCGTCACGAGCGTGCTGCCGTAGTCGGGCTTGAACTCGCTGAATTCAGAGCCGTCGACGACGCGCGCGATCACCTCACGGATGGGGATCGACCGTCGCAGGTTCGTGCCGACGATGCCACCAAGCTCTTCCGGATCGTAGAGGGGCTCTTTCCAGGTGCTGCTGGTTCTTTGGTTGGTGGCGGCGTCGCTGCGTGGCCAGTGTAGGTTCTTCACGCTGCGGCGCGCGAGCACAAGTGCGTGCTCATCGTCCACGGCTAGGTAGTCTGTCACGCCGCTCACGCTCGAGTGCATCTCTCCTCCACCCAAGTCTTCTGCCGTAACTTCTTCGCCGGTCGCAGCCTTGACTAATGGGGGTCCGGCAAGGAATATGTGGCCTTGCTTGCCCACGATTATAGATTCGGAGGACATGGAGGGAATGTATGCTCCGCCGGCAGTACATGGACCCATCACGACGCTCAGCTGCGGGATACCGAGACCGGACATGCGAGCTTGGTTGTAGAAAATACGACCGAAGTGGTCACGATCTGGGAAGACATCTGCTTGGTGTGGGAGGTTGGCGCCGCCGGAGTCGACAAGGTAGATGCAGGGCAATCCTGCTCAATGTTAGTGTTGTTTCGACGGTGCACCTGTCCGACGGCAATGGTATTGGGTTGTACAGACGATTTTGTTGTGCAATTTCTTGAGCTCGCAGGTGCTTCTTAACCGTAATAGGATAGTAAGTGCCGCCTTTCACACTACCAAAACTTGTCAGATACCCGTGATATGAGATTTGTGGATGCAAGTAGGACATACGTGCTGTCATTCGCAACGATCATACATGTCACTCCCTCTACGGTCCCTACACCTGTGAGAATACCTCCGGCAGGGACATCTTCCCCCCCATAGAGTTCATGGCCCGCTAGTTGGGAAAGCTCAAGGAAAGGCGTTCCGGGGTCGATGAGGGCAGTGATTCGACTTCAGAGGGTGTTGTCTCAGCACAAATCCTACAGCAGAGACCTCTCCAAGCATAAGACTACATAAACCTACTCCCTTACCAACATCTTCCCTCTGCTGACATGCTTGTCCCGAGCTTTTGGCGGTCCTCCCTTGGCAATCCTAGCATGCGTTTCGGTCATCTTGGCCATGACCTCGTTCATCCGTCTTGCGTTCTCCTGGAACTCGGAGGAGGACGTGTCGACGGCGGTGGGAAGGATGGAGATCTTGTTTGCATGGTAGGAGTGCGTATAGGATGCTATCTTGCGGCATTGTTGATGGATCGGCTTCCTTGTCCAACCTTTGCGAGTGCATTGGCGTAGGACAGCGAGTAGTTCTTTCGATGGCGTGGCTGAAGCCATTGGAGGGTGGTGTGGAGAAAGGGAGGGGAGGAGAGGAGAGGAGAGGGAAGCAGGGTAGCGGTGGAGGAAGGGAAGTGAGGAGGTGGTGTTGACGGTGGAGCTTGCTTCGACCGGCAATAGCCGCCTATGCGGGGACAACCTTGTTACCCCAGATTTGGATGTTTGTGCCTCCACAAGGCACCTTATACCTTCCGTCTTCTAAACCTCGCTATCACTTCGCCGATATGGCTTCTCTTGCACTACCGAGACTGCTATCGCACAGTCTTAGACGAGTACGCCGATCACAACCAAACGCCCTCTCCTTCCAAATATCCCGACCAGCTTCTTCGAAACATCCGAAAGGCTTCACAGCGCCGGCGAGGGAAGACTTGGAAGAGCTGAGAGAAAGAGTACAGGAGTTCGCAAGTACGAGGGCTCAAAACACTGCGTGGAAGGAATGCCAACACTTGTAACACTACAGGACGAGAGATACCCGAAGAAGTCGCTCAGAAGACCGATCACAGCAATGAATTTCCCAATGATATGTGGAAGAAGTTCGGAGAAGCTGGGTAGGAGGCAAGGACCTGTGGGATGTGCACAGTATGTTGATTCCAGTGGCAGGTTTCTGGGTATAACGGCAGACGAAGACTATGGCGGTCTAGCAATGGGCTATCAAGCGCACTGTGTAGTCATGGAGGAGCTTTCGCGGGCATCAGGTCTCTCGCCACCATTCCGACTGTGTCTGTCTCGAACGAGCATCTGATGTATCCAGGCAGCATTGGCCTCTCCTACGCCGCCCACTCCCAGCTCTGCGTGAACCAGTTGATGCTCAACGGCAACGAACAGCAAAAAGCCAAGTTCCTCCCAGCCCTGATATCGGGCGAGCACATTGGTGCACTAGCTATGTCGGAGCACTCAGCAGGCAGTGATGTCGTCAGCATGAAGATGACGGCGGAAGAGGTGGATGGTGGCTACAGGCTGAGCGGCACCAAGATGTGGATTACGAATGTAGGGCATGAGAGTCGGAGAAGACATAATAACGGTAGTTATACCCAAGTGCTGATCAGGAACGGTATATCCGTACATAGGGACCAGACGCAGACATTGTTATCGTCTACGCCAAAACCACCCCCTCCGCCGCCTCAAAGGGCATAACCGCCTTCATCGTCCCCACAAAAGACGCCTCGGGCTTCTCGTGCGCGCGCAAACTCGACAAGCTCGGCATGCGCGGCTCCAACACGGGCGAGCTGGTCTTCGACAACGTATTCGTGCCCCAAGAGAACATACTCGGTCCCGTCGATCGCGGCGTCAAGGTCCTTATGGAGGGTCTGGACCTCGAGCGACTCGTTCTGAGCTCTGGACCGTTGGGCATCATGCAAGCCTGCATGGATCTGGTCCTGCCCTACACTCATACACGGACGCAGTTCGGCTCGCCCATTGCGCACAACCAACTCGTGCAGGGCAAGCTCGCGGACATGTATACGAAACTGCAGGTCTCGCGCGCCTACACCTACGCTACGGCGCAGAAGATCGACGAGGGCGGCGAGATTCGGACGCAGGACTGCGCCGGTACGTGTCTTTATCCAGAGTCTCGCCGCAGTCGTGCAAAGGCTCGGGAAACCTCTGGCTGACAGATGAACAGGTGCGATACTGTACGCTGCGGAACGAGCAACAGAGTGCGGCATGGACGCCATCCAGCTAATGGGCGGCATGGGCTACGTCAACGAGGTCAGCGCCGGCCGGCTGATGCGCGACGCCAAACTCTACGAGATCGGCGCCGGGACGAGCGAGGTCAGGCGCATGGTTATCGGGCGGGCATTCAACAAGGAGTACAAGAGCAGATAGAATGAGGCCAGTGGGCGAAGTGGAATGCTCCACGTCTCCACTCACGTTGTTGATGTTTGAGATCGACGGCGTGGTCCTCGCGCGCAGTGACAAAGCAGAGTGGACGCACGCTTCGAGCTGTGAAATGAAGAACACCCAGTGCATTGATATCGTAACACGCCTGACGCACCTGGGGATCCAGTCTTTTGGCCATGCGATGGTATCACTGGCGCAGCCCACGTGTATACGAGCCATAGTCATGCAATAGGCATATTCCAGCGCGCTCTACCGAGTCTGTCGGACCGGTCGGTTCGATCGTGTGCTCCCCATTTCCCAGAACACGTCACACTTAATGATGTTTCGTCCCGTCACTGACGGCTACAGGACAAGCAAGACGACGGGGCGTCTTGCGCGCTCTCTGCTCTACACAACGACCTGCGCGCACTGGGGGTAACTTGATTAGAGGGTTGGTGGGTGAGCACTGGCACGCCGGTTCCTGGATGCTGTATGGGTTCTGCCGTTTTGGCTCGGATGCACCAGCAAGAGCCCATACACGTCGTCTGTTGGCAGTGAGCCCTCGCAATGGGTAGTCTCTTTATCATACAGTGCACCGTACTAGTGAGGATATTGTTCTACTGTTCGGCACCAGATCTACCACCACCGAGCGTCGACATTCAGTATCCGTCTATCGACCCTCGACCAACCCCGACCAGCTTGCCCGGCTGGAACTCCTCCGTCTCTCGCACTGCTCCGTCCCGGCTACTCCGTCTCAAGCTCCCTACGCGCCGATTTTCTCGCGTTGTTCCATTCCTTGCCAGCCTTGTCCTCTTCAAGCCCGTGCATACGGCACGCTGCAACAACGACACAATGCAACTCCGCCCCACCCTCCTCACACGCGAACCCCATCACCCGTTCGCATAGCCTAGGGTCCGATGCCCGTGTACTGCCATGCATAGATCATGACGAGAACGGAGTCACCATGTAGTCCCGCCACTGTGCCAGCCGGGACAGATGATGCTTGACATCTGAGAGCGATCCGGGAGGGGTGCGGAAAGGCATACGGACCATCTTTGAGTTCTCGATGCGTCGCGTGCCACGTCGCTGTGAACCTGCTCCGGTTTTTTCGTGCGATCTGAGCACCACCCTCGAGTCGCACAGTCGACACCTCATCGCACTGAAGGGTTTCCGATCGTTCCAGATACTCGATTGTGTGGGTTCGAAGCGTCGACATCCGACACGTCGTGGCGGATTTGCAGAAACTCAATCTCTTTGCCGCAACGACTGTCATCGTGCATGTGCACTATTTCTTCCGCACCGGCTTTGGTGTGTTCCCTATTCATTCCGATGCTGAAGCTCGGAATGCCTCGTCCTCACAGAGTCTACGACGAGTGCAACAGCGTTCCAGTCTAGCCGTGTGCGCACACAGTAGAGAGAGAACTGCCGAGCTGCTTGGGGCCACTTCTTGTATTGACCATACCCGGTGGAACCATAGACGATCGAAAAGCCACGGAAGCGCTCTCCATCCTGGGTGCTTCAGCGGTAGAGCATCTGCCGGAAGGGACTCCTCGTGACTGGGCACTCACGCGTGCTCCAGTGCTTCCGCGAGACCGTGGGTGATCTTTAGACATGACCGTCGCGGTTGTTCGTTGCTGTAGCGATCCAATGTGCCCACGCAAGTGGGGTGGCTTCGTATGACGTTGGTGGATGACCGGGATCCACGGTGGGTAATTCACGGTCCAGCTGCTCGTCATATCTGCCAAGTTGAACCTCAGGCAGTCGAATATGCCAGCGCCTCAGCAGAGGGGTATACAGACAGCTATTGCCACCTCGCAGGAAAGGGAGACTGTGTTGTCCCGCGCGCAGCGTCGCTGTCGCTTGCAGAGCGATGGGAGAGGGGACGCCATGCGAAAGGCCATCCATCTGGATCAAGAGAATACAAAGTAGGGGCGCAAGTGTTGATGAGGCACACACGACAAGAGATAGAGATATCAGGACCCGAGGCAGTGCGTAAGTGATCTTTGAAACAGAATCGAATGTTAGGGCACCAGGCCTGTAATACAAGGTATACAAAAGACATGAGGGTATACAGAACGAAGCGCCGTGAAGTGTTGTACAAGTAAAACGAGAAGTAAAAAGCTCCGTCCACGAAAGCAGAATTTGCGACTGTGCCGCATCAGTCGCGCGCAGATTGAAACCTCAAATTTAGGAAAAGAGTCGACGGTCAGCAATATGGTCAAGTGATGTTGGCCTTCTCATAGAGTTCTGAACGCTCGTTCAGATTTGTGGCACGTACATCGTCTGTTATCGACGGCGGATGGAGACCAAGCCGAGTTTGGATCGGTAGCCGCCGCTCATGGCACTAGCTGAGGAGATTCCAGTGATGGTAGAGGCGGCCATTGTCGAGGCGTGGCCATGATTTCCAGCGCTAGAGTATCGTACACCTGGTCCGATGCCGCTTTTCAGGTGGCCTTTGCCTCCTCTCTCTTCTTTCTCTTTCGTGTCTTACAGGTTCCTTTCTAATCATTTGCCTGCAGATGTCCTCGAAGACGTGATCCACATTTGCCCTTCGTCGAGCGCTGGTCTCGTAGTATGGTATGTTCCCCCATCGTTGGGAAACACTGAACGCTTCGGCGCGTGACACGACTCTGTCTTCTTCGAGGTCGGACTTGTTGCCCACTAGTACGAGCGGTACCTTCGGGTCTCCCTTGATTCTTATTATTTGATCTCGTAGCTCGCCGAGCTCTCGTAGAGAGGACATAGACGTGATGCTGAAGACGAGTAGGAACCCTTGGCCGGTTTGCATATATATGTCTCTACGTGAGAGTTAGGACTGCAAACCGCGAAGGATTTCTAGATGAGTGTGCCTCATGGAAGCTATCCGACAATCAGTATGTTGTCAGGTTGGGATGGACGGTCTAGTTTACTGAATTGTTCCGTCCCTGCGGTATCCAGGATTTCTAATAAAACGTTACGTCCCTATATAGAAACAGCTCAGCATGCGACTTCTTATATCGGTGTCCTACATACATACGTCCACCTTCACGCGCTTTCGGTAAGAGTCTTCAATCGTGGGGTCATAACTTTCGATCCATATGTTTTGTACGAATTGGGCTTGAGGGTGTCAGCCAAGCCTTCCAGAATACACTGGTGGGGAGTTGTGTTTCTCATAGGAGCCATACCTGTCAAGCAGCTTTTCCCAACTCCGCCTGCAAACACACGTGAGTAAATCATCCTGACCCACTCTGAGAATCTGGAGATCCGTACCCGAACCCAGGACAACGATGTTGTACTCTCTGCCCAGCAGCTGTCAGTGAGTCTTTCCTTCCCAGACACTTTCGAAGGGAGCAGTATACCTCTGATGTCTATGAGACATATCACCTCAAAGCGGTTCACCAGATGGACCGCAAATTCTCGATGTAGGCTATCGCAAACGTTTCCGACGCTCGAGCACGGCGTCCAAGGTAGACGAGGAGGAGGAAGGGAAGTAGGATCTCTGTCGGCGACTAGCGCTGACTCGTCGTAGGTCGGCTGCGAAGGGATGAAGAATTAGGTGACGATGTGGTGGTTCGTGTCAAGCAACCGTCCGAATGTATGTCTGCGGCCTTCAAAGGTCAATTGGGTCGAAACGTGAGGCACGTAGCACCTTGTGAGGCTTGTGAGGAGGGAGTGTCGCTCGCTTTTATGCATTCGGCTGCGCTTCACTTCCATTGAAGGACAAGCTGTCACTCTCCAAGGGCAACTCCGATCTGTGCTTTGGAAAAGATATGAGAGAAGACAAGCATATGACGGCATGTTGCAGGAGTCTTCAAGTGCGCAAGGTGCGGCAGGCCTATTGTAGCGCATGTAGCGTACCTGCGTTGCATTCGATGGAAGTGCCCGCGTTGCGTTTAAGGCTGACCCACAAGTTCTCCTACCGCGGACACCACAGTGCCAACCCTGGACGCCGACGCCGACGACGACGACGACGGCCAGAGTGGCTGGGGGCTCCGAACGTTGCAGCACTGGCGAGCTGCCCACAGCGCCACAGGGCGGGCGGTAGTGAGCGATGTTCCCGGAGCAGTTCGGTGCCCGAGTCGAGGCAAGTTATCCCCAGCAGCGGCCACCAGTCGCCAATTGCTTTTCGCGTCCTCACGGTTGGCGGAGAAGAGGCTTGCTCAGGGTTCAGCCACTTACCACGAGAGCAGCGCCGCATCCTCGCCGCACGTTCCCCATGTGCCGCTGTCGCAAGGGGTGGTGCTTCCGCCCGCTGCCTGGGAGCGCTAATCGCAGTGGCCTACCACGCTTGTGGGTTGCACCATCCTTCCCGCCTTCAGAAGCTGCAACGGCTGATCTTCGAGAAGAGAAGGGCGCCCTGTTCGACGGCCAGCACGCCTCGTCGAAATGCCGATGTGTGCTCCCGGCCGAAGTCTTCCGCATTGGCAGGGCAAGCTCTGTGCGGACGACCCAGCAACTTGCTCGTAGTCGCGGCTTGCACCAACCAATGTCAGATACAGCGGGACAAGCCAGCGGGACACTGCTGAGTGCTGGAGATCTTTCGCGAACGGTGATCCTTCTCCGCGGTGTCGTTGCAACGCTGCGTACAGTCCTCAACAGACTCTTCAATCCCAGCTCAGCTCTACGAATGGATGGTGCTGCCGTGCTTGTGCAGCGCACTCGAGATGGAGAGCAGGGATGGGCCGACTCCGCCATGGACCACGAAAGCGCGCGAGGCTTGAGCCTTGATTGGCTTCGGGGGCCGGCAGACGATTCCGCCGACCAACCCTTCTCTGAACTGCGGACGCGAGATAATCGTGGTGCGCGGTCTGCAAATCATGAGACCTCAACTGCTTCTGGCATGCATCGCCTGGCTTGCTACGAGTACTCTCGCCGTTTTTGAGGATGACGCTTTCAATGTCGACTATCACCACCAACTTGTGGGACTTCCGCAGCAGCATACCTCCTTTTTCCATCCTGTACGTCCTGGCTCCGGCGCGGTACTCTACACGCTCTCAGACAAGTTAGTACTGGGTGCAATCAGCCCCAAAGATGGATCCGTTCTTTGGCGTCAATTGCTGAAAGCAAAATCGAACACGACGAACGGCTTTCTACGGGCGGGCGAAGGTCAAGACATTGTTGTCAGCGCTGTGGATGGGCAGGTTGCAGGATGGAGCACTTCTAACGGAAGAATGGCATGGAGCCATGACATCGGGGAATATTCTGTTAGAGATCTGGAAATCTTAGAGCTCCGCGATGGTAAAGAGACCGACGGTGGAAAGGATGCGGTTGTACTTTTCGGCGACAAGCACCCAATCGTGAGAAGACTTGACGGGAACACCGGCCAAGTCAAATGGGAATTTGTGGACAGCAGGTGAGAAGATACCGCCGGGCGGCATGGTCTTGTGCTGACATCTCATCTAGTGGAGACCTGCCATATCAGATTTCGGCGTCTGCAACGACTATCTACCTCGTCTCCCTGCACACGACAATCCTCAACGGACTGAAGATCAAGTGCGCGTCACTCAATCCTGTCACAGGACACAAAGACGATCAGTATACCCTCAGCTCAGACAGCGACCTCTCCTCCGCTGAATCAATAATATTCGTTGGCGCGAATTCCGCTTCGCCGATCATCGCCTGGACGGACAAGTCGTACAGTGTTCTCAAGATCAACATCATAGGGAACAAGAACGTTGCGTCGTTCAACATCAACCCTCATGGAGCAGAAAGTGTTGAACGAGTTGTTCTGCATGCTCCACACCATATCAACTCTGTCTCGCACTTCTTAGTTCACTATCAAACCGCGAAGCATCATTGGGCTGAGGTGTATCACATTGACCTCAGATCTCATACGGTGTCAAAAGCATACGACCTTCCCAGGCTTGCTGGCAAAGGAACGTTCTCTACAAGCACATCTGACGCCAATGTCTACTTCACACGCATCACCGAGGACGAAGTGATTGTAGTTTCGTCGGCATCCCATGGCGTTCTTGGTAGATGGCCTATCGCCAGGCATGAAAATTCCGGCACGTTCGAGAGGCCTAGTCACGTTCACGCTGTTTCGGAGGTCGCGGCGAAATCAGGGACGCTAACTTCAGTGCGCTCTGCCGTCCTATCGTCCACCGGCGATTGGCAGCTTATCCTCAACGGAGAGTCCCAGTGGCGAAGACTGGAAGCTCTGGCTGGAACAACTACAGCTGCATGGGCGGAGCTGCACGAAGAGGCGGCACTAGCTCACGAATTGGAACTTGAAGGGCACAGCAACGTTCTTGCAGCCTACACCCACAGAGTCCGGAGACATCTGCAGGACTTGCAGAAACTCCCTGAATGGCTTCAGAACTTACCAAAGAGACTCCTGGGTAGCTTTGGTGGGTCTAGGACCGCAGTTAAGCAGGATGCTCTGGAGCACGACAGCTTTGGTTTTCACAAGCTGGTCATTGTTGCCACGGAGCACGGCCGACTCATCGCTTTAGATGCCGGTAGCTCGGGTAAGGTGGTCTGGAACATTCAGGCCTTTAACCTGGCACCAGGCACAAAGTGGCAGGATGCTGAGTTACACATCACTGAAGGTCTTCTCACTGTCCAGGATCCAGTTTCTGGCGAGACGGCTTCCTTCGAAACACTCACTGGCAAGCGGGCTCTACATTCGGCGACCCTGGGATCCCGATCTGCTGCGAGCACGAAGATATCATACGACTTGGCGGGCGAAGAGCTCCGAGGCGTATTCGCAGATCGGAGCAATGCGAGTCCGGTCTGGGATTTCAAACCCAGTGAAGGCGAACGTATACAGGCTGTGACCGCTAGACCGACGGAAGACCCGGTTGCCTCAATAGGCAAGGTACTTGGCGACAGGCGGGTACTATACAAATATCTCAACCCTAATCTCGTGCTTGTTACCACAGTCTCGGATTCGGCGAGATCCTTGTCTGTGTACCTGCTGGACTCTGTGTCAGGCAGCGTTCTCTACTCCACGACACATAGCGACGTCGACGTTACCAGGACAATCTCTTCCACCGTGTCTGAGAATTGGCTCGCTTACTCATTCACACTCGACTCTTCTTCCGTCTCGACTTCGCAAGGCCACGAGCTTGTGGTCGCTGAGCTCTTCGAGTCTGCCATTCCCAACGACCGCGGACCTCTTGAAGCTTCGTCAAACTATTCCAGCATGCAGCCATCACACGCTGCTGGCGATGGTGCAAAACCGTATGTCGTGGCGCAAAGTTACCACATACCAGAAGAGATATCACGCATGGCCGTCACGCAAACAAGGCAAGGGATTACATCCAGACAGTTACTAGTCGTCCTTGCCGAATCAAACTCAATCGTGGGCATTCCACGCGTGTTCATTGATCCTCGTCGTCCCATTGGCAGGGATCCAACTGCAACAGAGGCTGCAGAGGGCCTCATCAGATACTCACCCGTGATCGAGTTCGATCCGAAATGGTACTTGACCCACAAGCGGGAAGTCATAGGAATCAAAAAGATCATCACCAGCCCGGCGCTGCTGGAGAGTACTAGTCTTGTGTTTGCTTACGGGCTGGACGTTTTTGGAACGAGAATCAGTCCTAGCTTCTCTTTTGATGTTCTTGGAAAGGACTTCAACAAACTGCAGATGCTCGCAACGGTCGCTGCGTTGGGCATAGGGACGTTCGTCGTGGCGCCCTTGGTAAGCAGCTCCCCCGAAGCAGAGCAAACACACGCTGACGCGGAAGCAGGTTCGGAGGAAACATATCAATGCCCGGTGGCAGCTATGATACAGATACCCATAGGTGCATTTCGGTTCGTGTTATGAGCCACTACGTCAAGCAAATCTCATGAGGCCTCTTCCTTAAAAGCAGTGCGACGGCCACTCTGTAACAAACACAACTCGTGTCAGTATTTCGAGGCTCAAGTCAACAGTTTGTACACGCATAGAAATATGCATCGCTCCTATTGCATGTGTAGATGAGGAGTATCTTGATCACTCGGCAACTTCACAAACACCAGACATTCGTGATCGCTTCTGCTGTTCTCTCTTGGTCCACAAAGCAACTGCAGAATGTCCTCCATGCACAGTCGCACTAGCAACGCGACATCTTTCGCCGCAAACCCTATAGTGACAATTATGCGCTTTCCACTCCGTTCGGTACCTGATCCTGACCGAGTCCGTAAATGATGTCAGCTCTGCTAGCGTCAAGTCCTTAACTCCGTCATAACCTCCGAGCACGCGAAAACAACCCACTTGATCCGCGCAGCTCCACAAAGCTGCAACCGGAAGTCCCACAAGTGGCCTCTCTCTCTTCCACACCACACGGTTTCCTCGACGTCGCCATAACAACTTCCAAGTATCCAAGCATCACTCTCACCATGTCCGACCAAGCCAAGTACACCCAAAAGCTCACGGACAAGCACGTCCTGATCATCGGCGGCAGCGCGGGCATTGGCTACGGCGTCGCCGAGGCGTCCCTCGAAAGCGGCGCGCGCGTCACCATCTCCTCGTCGCAGCAAACGCGCGTCGACGCCGCCATCTCGCGCCTGCAAACCGCCTACCCCTCCGCCTCCTCCCGCATCGCCGGGCACGCCTGCAACCTCGGCGACGAGGCGACGCTCGAAGCCAACGTGGCCGCGCTGTTCGACAAGGCCGGCAGCGTCGACCACGTGGTGTTCACGGCGGGCGACGCGCTGGCCGCGATGCCGGTCGAAGCGGTGGATCTGCAGAAGATTGTGAAGGCCGGCATGGTGCGCTTCTTCGCGCCGCTGCTGGTCGCCAAGCACGCCGCCAAGCACCTCACCCCCGGCCCGGCGTCGTCGATCACGCTGACGACGGGCTCCGTGTCGGAGCGGCCCATCGCCAACTGGACGGTCGTGGCCTCGTACGCCGGCGGGCTGCACAGCATGACGCGCAACCTCGCGCTGGACCTCAAGCCCGTCCGCGTGAACCTGGTCAGCCCGGGCGTCGTCGACACGGAGCTGTGGGCGGGCATGGACGAGGCGCAGAAGAAGGCCATGTTTGAAGGGTACGAGAAGGTGCTGCCGACGG